>RJWT010055259.1:0-10178 GCA_004365215.1 Cuniculus paca
CCACCATCTCTACCCCCGACACCACCGTCTCCACCTCTGCTACGTCCACCATCTCCACCATCTCTACCCCCGACACCACCGTCTCCACCTCTGCTACGTCCACCATCTCCACCACCACTTGCACCTCTCATCTCTTCACCTCACTCTGTCATTCCGCTGCCACCCCAGGTCGGCTCCTCCTGCTTCCACCGCTCTGCTCTCAGCCTCCTTCCCCGAGTGCCCCTCTAGCTTCGGTCTGCTCCTCCTTCTTGGATGAAGCATATTTGCCTATGTGTTCAGAGATGGGGCTCTGGGAAGGCGATGAGACCGTGGGGTGCTGACTTCATCAACGGATGAACCCCCCAATGAGCAGGCTGATCGGAGCACTGTTTGGAGGGGGAGGGGCGCGACCGGAAACGGTACATCCTGTCCCAGCCCCTGCTTTCACTCTGCCTCTTTTCCTGCTCTTTCTCTGTTCCCTGGACGCCTGAGTTGAGCAGCTTTCCTTTACCGCGCTGTTTCTGCCTTGGAGCCGGCTACGAGCTGACACGCCTGAAACCGTGAACCAACGTCAACCTTTGCTCCTTCAATGCAGAGCTGACCAACACAGTACCCACAGGCCCCTGGCTGCGCCTCCTGCCCATCTCTCCCTGGCTCCAGGTGTTGGCTCAGTCCACAGGACTCCCCGAACTGTCCTTCTCATGCCCACCGCCACCACTTGCCTTGAGAGCTCCCGTCTGGACCACAGCTGTCCACCTGTCACCAGGGCCCTGTTTCTATTTCTCAGCATCAGATCTTGCACATCCTGCCTTTCTCGAAAGCCCTTGTGGCCGCCCTGGGCCTTCCTCCACAGCCCGCTCACACACCTCTCCCCCCCGCACCCCTGCCCACCTCCGTCCCTGCGCACCTGGCCTCCAGCGTACCTGTGGACTTCTCCTCCCTCTTGCTCCTCTGCCTACGGCAGCCCTCACCCTCTCTCCCATGGCTGTCATCTGCCGGGACCTTCGCCAGCCTTGGGGTCCCCTGTAGACACTGTGCCCCAAGTCTGGGTGAGTCACCCCACACTTCTCTAAGTGGTTACTCAGAGCTGCACTTTCCATCAGTAACTCGGGGCCATCCGCCTGTGAAAGACACGCCAAAAGCACACAGCTCTAAGAAGCAAAGAGGTCCACGATCCTCCTGCCGTGCTGCTGCCCCAGACTTCCATGGCTATGGCAAGAGAGGAACACTTTCTCAGCTTTCTGGCTTCAGTCTTCAGGACTCGAATGTGAGCCCAGCCCCTGAGCATCTTTATCCCCAGGAAGCTCTCTCCACTCAGTCCGCCAGGGGTGTATAGGGCAGATCCACCCACACTTACGTGCACCTCTTCCTCACCGTGCCCTGGACAAGGTGGGTGACCTCCAGCCCCTGGGCGAGCTGGGGATGGCTGGAGGTGGGGGGGCAGGTGGCACACTCCCGAATTCCAGCAGACCAGCTGGCGGCTCATCCCAGGACCCCCATGGCAGGGTTTTCACAGCACGCTCTGTGCACCTGGCTCTTGCTGAGCTGGGCTCGAGTGTGGTATCTGCGTACTTTTCCAGCTTCCTCCTAAAGGTGACAGCAATGCTGGTTTTCCCTTTATTGCAGGGACTGCAAGTTTCATTTCCAAATATGTAATTCAAGAAATAAGTGTAAGTGACTACCAGGAAAATGCAAACTGAGAAGAAGGGCTGGTGGCATGCACGTATGACCCGAGTCACAAGATGCAAGGGCAAGGACCAAAGTGTGAGAAACACCAGCCAGAGACAGATGGGGAGACAGAGACAGACAGGAGCAAGAGAAGGCTGGAGTCATGGATGCTCCTGGGGAACCCGTGGGCCTCATCACCTGGTTCCCAGAAAGCCCAGGAGAAGACGCGGGGCCTCCGCAGCGGAACCCCAAGGCGGACAGCGGATTCCAGGTCACTTCACAGTCCTTTTTTCTTTTAGACTAAATTTATAGCCCCGCTTGGGAAAGTGTGTCAGAGTTCCTCCTATTACAGGAAGTTGATCAAGAGAATCAAGGAAGAGACCAGAAGCTAGGCAGGACAGAATGTTCCGGGACAGCTCTGGGGAGATGCTCTAGGCGGGGTCTCAGCTGGGCGGTGCAACATCACATGTGTACATGTGCATAATCCCTATGGACACACACAAGTATGTGTACGTACATGGATGCACGCATGCGTGCACACACACACACACGGCCCCACTCCACCCATCAGCCAAGCTGCAGTCTATTCTCTACACAGAGACACATTGGTGAGGGTCTCGCCTTGGGCAGCACTGAGCTTCCTGCCTGTGGACACGACAGAGGCCAGCTTGGGCCACCTCTGGGCAGTCTCCTGCTGCTGTGGAAAGCGGACGCTCCCAAGGGCAGGCGAGGACCCAGGCCCAGGATGCCTGCGGAGGGGCGGGTGGCTGGCTGCACAGTGCTGTCTGGATGCCCTCAGGCTGCCCTCTAGAGACCTGGACGTTCCGCTGGGCCCAGCTAGGGGGGGAGGCAGAGCATTTCTGGGGAGGGTGCACCCAGGGCACTGAGGCTTTTTGCCCTCCAGGCCTGGGCGTGGTCGGTTTGCCGTCTGAAGAGCTATTGTGGTGACACCTGGAAGAGTAGATGGGGCAGGGCTGCCCAGTGCCTCCTTCTGGGACCCAGGCCACAGTCAGGGTGGGGGACTCTCCTGCCAGGTGGCCCGAGGCCTAGGCCATCTGCAGAAATAAGTCCCTGGGGGCAACTCCAGGGTGCTGGGGGTTACACACAGCTGGCAGTCCTGGACCACCCCGAGGGAAGCTTCGTCTCCTTTCCCTCGCAGTTCACCGAGACACCTTCCACCCCTGTGCTGCTGTGGGGCCGGTGGGTCCTGTCCTGAGAGGTGAACAGGACAAACAGGACCAGGGAGGCCGTCCCCTCTTGAGGACAAGGACCACTGCCAGGGTGAGGGGGCACCAGCACGGTGCAGGGGGCCTGGTTGTCTTCTCTGTGAAACCCGAGCTTTGCCCTTCATGCCAAGTGGGAGCCACCTGAGGGGACTAACGACCAGCACCAAAATCTTCCTCATCAATGCCACCGAAGGGACCCCCAGGGAGGCAACGCCCTTGCCACCATCTTCACTGCCACACAAGCCCAGAGGAGTCCAGGCCACACTTGACTGCAGGCACCTCGCCACCCAGCCTGTAGCATCCCTGGCCCCTCCCAGCCACGCTGGGCCGCATTTACCTGGACGGAAGCACATGTGTCGCAGGACAATCAATGAGCTGGGGAGGGCGGGCTGGGGGGTTCCGGGGACACCGGACAGCAGCAGAGCAACAGCGACATCTGTGCAACGCCTGCACGACGCCCGCAGAGCCCAATGCTCTGCTCCTTTCTGGAGCGTCCGCCACAGGGGGATAAGGAAAATGCTGAGTCTCCTCTCCGGGCCAAAGCAGGAAAAACCCAGCAGGGGAGGGGAGGAAACTAGAATCCTTCCCCACGGGGATGCGACCCAGAGCCTGATTCAGCAAGGCAGGGAGTGGGGATGCCCAGGCCGGGGGATGGAGGACAGTGGATGGGGTGACTCCTGGCTGCTGTCTCGGCCTCCTGGGTGGAGGGGGCAGGTCTTGACACCTCGCACCCCAGGGAGGAGGAGGAGGAGGGAGAGGCTGGCATCCTGGTGTTTCTGAGATGGGCGATTTCAGGAGGGTCACTTACGCAGGTGGCCTCTTGTACCATCAAGCAAACCCTTCCACCATGACTCTCTGGAGCTCGGGACTCACCCACACCTGGGAGTGCTTGGGATTGGGGGTGCTGCCACTGTGTCCAGCTTCCTGCCCGCAGTGGGAGCTGCTTACTCCTGGCTGATGCGTCCAGCAGGGCACTTTGCTGTGCTGAGTAAGCTGACCGTCCCAGCTGATCCCCGGGGCCTTGTGCTGACCTGATCTTGCTCGGCCAGTGAATGGCAGGGAGACCTTAGCCACGATGTTGGAAGAAGCTGGGGCAAAGACCCCGGTTCCATTCACAAAGGGGGAGTCAGACACCTGGAAGGAATGTCGGCCAGGCAGCCGTCCGAACATCTGCCTCTTGCTCTAAGGGTACCCAGAACACAGCCGCTAAGATGCCCATGCCCAGGCCTCCCTCAAATCTGCAGCATGAATCCGCCCCTCCAGGGGAAGCACAGGCTGGCATCCCGCAGACAGGGCTCACCCTGAGAACCCCGTTTGCCGCTTGCCCTGGCTGTTGAGTTCCCTGAACCCGGCGGGGCCAGCCTGCCATGCCCATGAGCAAGAGGGGACAGGGAGACCCCATACTGGACCCCACTCCTAGTCCTGGGGCTGAGCGCTCAGCTTCGGCTCTGGATCCAGGGTTGGCTTCTGTGAGTCGCAATCCGAGGGAACTCGGCTCCACACCCTCCCACATCCACCACCCCTCCCTCGGCCTTGGCCGCTGGGCTCTGCATGCAGGACAAGAATGCAAGCCACAGAAGCTTCTGGAGGGAAGCCAGGGTTGGGGGTAACAATCAGCACCAGAAACCAGCAGTCGCAGTCAGAATGTGTCTCCCGGTGAAGATGTCCAGGCCTGACCCCCTGGTGCCTGCAAATGTGACCTTATTTGGCAAAAGGGTTTTTGCAGATGTTTTAGGTAAGAGTACTGCAGTGTGATCACCTTGGTTAAAGTGATCTTTCCCTCCGATGTCAACGGTTCTTGTAAGGAGAGGAGACAGACACAGAAAAGCACAGGGGGTGATGGAGGTAGAGAGATGGAGGTGGTGTGTCTACAAGCCAAGACACACCAGGGACTGTGGCCACCCCCAGAAGCTGGACAGCCCGGAGACCCCTGCTTCCTGCCCCAGGGACCCTGAAAAGCACCAGTCCTGCCCACACCTTTTTAGGGCTTCCAGCTTCCTGGACTGTGAGAGAATAAATAGGGCTGTTCGGAGCCATGAGGTTTGTGGTTCTGGGTTTGTGGTGTCCCTTTCATCCCAGGGGACGGTCCCAAGATCCCCCCAGCAGGCGACTGAAACTGTGGCTAGCACTGAACCCCACACATGCAATCCTCTCCCCTATACACACGTTCCTTTGACAAAGTTATTTACAAATTAGGTACGGCAAGAGCTGCAACTTGTCACAGAATCGAACAGCCACAGCCACACACTACCATAGAAATTTCTTAAAAGATGGATTGTTTATTTTTGCTAATTTCCACTTAGTATTTTCAGGCAGTCACGGCTGATGGAGTGACAAAGACTGAAGGATGGGAGACTGTGGATGGGGGCTGATCACACACTGTCCTAGCCCTTTGTCTACGCCCTCTCACTGTCGCTGGCTGTGTGAGGGCGAGAGGCTGCCTTCTTCCCGGGCAAGTGGCCCGTTCCTGGGGGTCTCATCTTGGGGAGGATCGCAAGACTTTCCCCAGCACTCCCTGCATTTGCGCTGGAGACCCAGGTACTGGGGCCCCTCCCTGGTCTCCAGGGGACAGTAAGAATAGACAACGAACAGTTTTAAAGAGGATTACCATGGTCCCAGGGCCATGTGACGGAGGCATGAAAGATTAATAACTTCCATGCAGCGCTGCACCAGCGATTGCAAAGCCGGCTTTACTCGGCCACATATCCACTACAGCCTCTGGTGAGTAAAAGGATCTTCAAAAGAAAAGCATCGGGCACCGCGCCTCCGCCATCACATAATTAACAGGAAAAGACGCTTTTAAATGAAACGCTCATGGCTGGTGAGGCTGTGACATGGAGCAGGGTGGCTGGGGGCTCGCGGTACAGTGCTTGGGAAGCACAGGTCTGTGGCCTGGCACGCAGAAGTCCCGCTTACAGAGTCTCACCCTGGCCAGTCGAGGCACAAAGTAATACAGCCGGAAGAGTGAAGATGGGAAAGTGTTGGGTGGGTGTCAGAAGTCCCTGAGTGCAAGGTGGGGTGGAGAAGAGTGGGGTGTCAGGTGTGTCCCCAGAGGCGGCAGGGGAGGGGAGGCCCCACCCGTAACCACCATACTGTCCTGCCTCTGCCTCCTTCCCGGTGCAGCATGCGGTGTCCATCTGTGGAACACGGAAAGGACAACAGTCCAGGAGGATGGGACATATTCCCCGGCACAGCCTGTAGCCAACGGTGGGGGCAAGCAGGGCCCTCCCGCCCTCTCTCGCTCTGCGGCCTGGAGCAGGCCAGTGAGCCCCCACCTTGCTAACGGGGCGGTGTAGGTCGTGTCGGTCACATTCTCATTCTGCCTTGGGCTAGCCGCGGGCCCACAGGCGGTACAGGACGTGTTGCCCGAGAAGCAGCAGCAGCCAGCGGCAGCCGTGGGGTACACACCTGTGATCCCAGCACCTGGGGAGCGGGTGTTTTGGCAGGAGGACGGTGAGTTCAAAGTCAGCCTGGACTATGAAGAAAAGTTCAACGCTGGCCTGAACGATATAGCAAAACCTCGTAAAAAGCTAGGCATTCACACAGGGCTGTAATCCCAGCATTCTGGAAAGCTGAGGCAGGAAAACTGCAGAGCTCAAGCCTACCCTGGGCAAATGAACGACTTAGTGAGACCCTCTTCTCAAAATAAAAAAAAAGCAGGGGATGTAGTTCAGTGCAAACGCCCTGGGTTCAACTCCCAGTACTCAAAAAAGTAATTACTCAGGGGGCCTCACAGAGAGCAAAACCACAAATGCCAACTGCTGACATAAATGGCGACAATGACAGGAGTCATTGCTACTGTCCTCGGCAACTCCCAGAGTCAAATGCGGTGCACGAGCCCACTCCCTGCAGTGGGGCCAGCACTAAGTAGTCCAGCCCCTCTGCCTGGAGGCCCTCGGCTCCCGGGACCTTGGCCTTCTCTGCCTGCCACCACTGGGGAGACCTACCTCGGTCTGGGCGCTTTGGATTGGCACTGCAGTTCCTAGGAATTACCTCCGAGTAATTAAGCGCCTCCTTGGAAAGACAGGAGCAGTACTCGCCTTAGGCCGGCAGCGGCTACAGCTGAGGCTGAGATGGGGCAGGCTGAGGGGCTGGGAATTGGAGCCTGCTCAGCCAGATGCCAGGTGGTAGAGCCTGGGGGCATCAGACTACGATGCCAGCTGCAGGATCACAGCTGCCTTGCCTGCAGGCCCCATGCACCTGGCTTCGTGGGACTCTACCTCCTGCCTCTGGGGCAGGACTGTGCCTTCAGGGGAGGAGCTCTGGGCAGGGTCCCTCAGGGGTGTGGTTCGCCTTGGGCAGCCCAGGTGCCCTCTGCTGAACCCAGGACCCAGTGTGTAAGGTCCCGCCAGGGCCATCCCTGGGGAGACAAAGTCTGGGTGCCACAGCAGGACTGGTCTCTGCCTGGGCATGGTCCAGGGTGCACCACACAGGGTGGGCACTTTGCAAGTCGGCTCTGAGGGTGGAGTGGACACAGAGGGCCACAGAGCGACCTGTGCCCTGAGCAGATGCCTCAGGGTTGTGCCGCCTACCTCTGCAGCTTAGAGCCCTGGATGGCAACACATGGGTGGCACTGCAGTGTGGGGGAGCACTGTGGGGGGAACCCTGGTTTTGCAGCATCTGGGCTCCTTCTGTTCTGTGAGCTCAGCTTGGTCCCTAGAGCGTATGCCTGGCCCGCGGGGGTGGTGCCTTCTCTACCCTGTCCTGTGCTGCCCCCAACACAACAGATGCAGGCCCCCTGGGGGCCGAGCCCGCCTGTCTGCCTGCCCCGAGGGGTGCGTCTGATCCCAGGGCTGGCAGTGCCAGGGAGGACGAGCACAGGGGTGGTTTCTGCTTGGAGCTTCCCTTCTCTGATTGTCCTTGTCCTGGGCTCAGCGGACGGAGGTGGGCACGGGGACAGCACGCCCATCCTCGTGGGGCTCCATGGTCTGGGAGAGTCCGGCACCGGCAGAAGCCATCACTGTGGGGAGGGCAATTTGGAGACCTGCAAGATGCTGTTGTTCCCTCCTCCTTGAAGGAGGAAGCATGGCTGCAAGCATCATCTAGCTGAGGGGACCAATGGGATGCTCCTGGGGCCACTGGCTGGAGGAGCCCAGGACCTAGCCCTACATCACCCCAGAGCAAAGTTAGCTGGACTCCAGGCAGCCTGCTGGGTGTGGGGACAGGAACTCTCCTGCTCCCTCCAGGGAATGAGGGTAAGGTCCCAGGTCAAGGGTTCCCCACCTGCCCCCCACTGGTCCCCAGACATCCACATGGACCCAGGGGCCTGCCAGGACTCACATATGGCCCAGCAGGTGGCTGGGACACTCCAACAGCTCATGTTGCCATGGTTACCAGCTGCCGGAGGATGGGGAGGACCCTCTGCTCGGCACCCTCCCAGCAGCACCAGGGGGCTTTGCCAGAACTCTTGGGCTGCGAGTGAGACAAGAGGTGGGCACCCAGCCACACACAGGGCTGTGGGTGTGCGCATGCATGTGTTTTTGGGGACAGTGGTATTGTGGGTGGCTCATGGGTCCCCTGGGGATGGTACGTACGCAGGGCTTGGAGGCCCAACGTGGGGGGACCTGGTCAGCCTCCCTCCCTGCCTGCTAGGAGGTGACTCAGCCCAGCCACATAGGAAGCTGGACACTTCCCAAGGATGTCCAGGGAGCCAGGCATGGTGGTGCATGCCAGCAATCCCAAGCACTCAGGAGGCTGAGACAGGAGGATCACTGCAAATTGAAGCCAGCCTGGGATATATAGCAAGACCATGTCTCCAAAAAAAAAAAAATCAGGACCCAAGACCTTTCTTTCTTAGCTGCAGACACATGTCATAGCCCACAGGGGATCTTGGTGCTTTGGACCATATGTCCCTCCCTCCCTGTCACTGACCCTGAGGGTAGTGACCTCATCTTCTGATTCCAGGGTCCATGAGGACTGACATCCCCAGCCCCTGGGACTGTCACATGCACCAGAGGGACAGGGTCCACTCTCTACGGGAGCTGGCATGCAGGTTCCTAGTGGCTTCTCCTAACCCGTCTTTCAGGATGAGGAGAAAGTGTGGCAGCATCCCCAGGAGCCTGGTGCAGGCCTCTGAGGTCCCCTGAGTGCCCCGCTGCCTCGGCACGAGCAGGATGTAAACAGGGAGGTGTCCTGTCTCCTGTGGGGAGCAGCACGCAACTGTGTCCCCACGGAAAGGGCAACTGAGTTACGATCTGCAATTTTAGCTCCAGGCTCTCTGTGTCCTTTGCAGGAGGAGGAAGGGGACAAGATGGCTCTGGGCCTCCTGTTTGTGACACCTGAATACCTTGTCCTGGGCAGCTAAAAATAGCATCGACTCATTGCCAGGGAAAGTTAACACCCTCTGGGGGGTCGAGAGGAACAAGGAGCTGGGGCAGGAGGGAAGGGGGGACACGCAGGGTGCACCCAGACAGACGGAACACAGCCATGGTACAGACGGGACAGAGAGGTGACAGGTGCGTCCTGTCAGGTGCATAGTGACAAAGGCCTGCTCCTCTACAGCAGAGAAGCAAAGTGCTTCGTGGGCAGTGGCCCCGAATACACCGCATTGTAAGGGGCCAGGAAACTGCGCCACAGCCCCTTGCAAAGCACCACGCATGTGCAGGGTTAGCTCATGATTTTAGTTCAAAGCTGACTGCAGCTCGGGGGCCACTCCAGCGGGACGCGGGCTCCGAGCGTTTCTGAGAGTTAAAGGAGCCGGGAGAAGCTCTTCTCACCGAGGCCTTCGATGTCAGAAGTGTTTCCTCGCTTGCTGCGTCAAGGAGAGGGAGAGGAAGGAAGCACCTAGGAGATGCAACAGCTCCCAAGTGCTCCTCAGCATGGGCTTGGTCCCCAGGGGCTGTGAACGACTTGTCCAGCTGCACAGGGACCCTCCGGGTTATCCTGGCCCTGGGGCCTGTGGGTCTGAGGTGTGCATAATGACTTGGCCCTTCTGGGGGCTCCCCCAAACTCTCTGTGTCTCTTGGCCATGGGAGGCTGCCAAGTCCCAAGAAACGGCCCCCAGTCAGAAGTGCGGTGCATTGCAGATGCATCTGCTAAAGGGCAGGCGGGACAGGGCACCGCTGATGGGCTGGGGACCGGCGCTGCTGTCCTCTGTGGCCTGCTACCCCTTGCTGTAATCTGCCGCCCCCTCACTTGCTGCAGTACTGTTGAGTGAAGTCAGGCCTCCCCCGGTCCTTGTTATTTTTATTTTACTTAGAGGCACGGTGTGGTTAAGTTGCCCAGGCTGGCCTGGCTTTGAACTTGTGATTCTCCTGCCTCGGCTTCCCCAGTAGCTGAGATTACTGGCGGGTGCCCTTTCTTTTC
>RJWT010055260.1:0-10177 GCA_004365215.1 Cuniculus paca
TTAAACTTGAAATACTGTAGCAACTAAAATAAGTAAATAACAATCAAACATGAAGGGATGTGTTTACAGGACAAAAATTTTCAAACATAAAAATATTTTGAGGCCAATAAAAGTGAAAGCATTTGCAGACTGCGGGGGACATTGCAGACTGCAGGGACCATTTGCAGACTGCGGGGGACAGAACAAGTCACCAAGAAGCAAGCCCTCCCTGTGAATGGGCACCATGCATGGGCTGCTGGGGGGACAGCCAGATGCCACCCCTTTCCAGCACATGAGCTGGGAAACAAGAAGAGCCAACCCCCCCACCCTGTAAGCGACCAGCTGATCCAGTGAAACACAGGCTGCAATGATAGCTATTGAGTTAAAATACAATTTAATGCTTGCAGTATTTAGTGTTTCACTGACATTAAAAATTTTTGCTAGACAACAAAATCTTGACTGAATTAATTTGTTGGTCTTACCTGATTTAGGTATCTTAACTATTGTCGTTAGAAAATGTTAAACTTGAAATGTTGTAGCAACTAAAATAGTAGCTAAATGGTAGTTTGATTGTCTATTCAGAGGATGACAACACACAATGTAGCATCTGTGGGGGAATCTCCTGAGGGTGGTGGCCATTGTTAATTCCCTATTATCTTGTTTTAAAGTCCTGTATCATTTTCATTGTTTTGTTGGGTTGGGTTTTATTCTGTTTTGTTTTGTTTGATTTTATTATATCAGATGGCATGGGCAGTTATTTCAAAGATAACAAGATACATTATGGTAGCCATTTTGGATTTCCTATTATCTTGTTTTGAAGTCCTTTATTGTATTCATTGTTTTGTTTTTATTGGTTTTATTATGCTCTGTTTTGTTTGATTTTTACTATGTCTGAAGGCATCTGTAGCTATTTTGAAGACAACAAGAGGCATTATGGTAACCATTGTTGATTTTGCACTGTTTTGAAGACCTGTGTCACTTACACTGGTTTGTTTTGTTTGGCTTTATTCTGTTTCATTTTGCTTGGTTTTATTCTCTTTAAAATAAAAATTAAAAAAATAGAAAGCACAGTATACCAAATTATGGAATGCTGCAAATGCAGTACTGAGAATACCAATGTCTCCTGTTATTCGTGGTTTTCCTTTTCACAACTTCCATTATTCACAGTGAAATAAAAGACCCAATGTTCTGTATGCATTGAGGGAATGCTGTTCTGAGTGGCAGCAGGCAGTCTTGTGCTTCAGATGCAAATCACCCCTTTTGTGTAGTGCACCCGGGCATTCTACTCTGCTTGTCCATTTCACATCATAGCTATCTCAAATGCCAGATTGCCACTGAGAGTTTCACAGTGTTTGTAATCAAACAATCCTGGTGTTCTTTAGTAGTGGCCCTATAGTGCAAGAGGAATGATGCTAACAATTTGAATATGTCAAAAAAATATAAAAAGAAGCTGGAAAGTGCTTCCTTCACGTGAAAAGTTAACAGCAACAAAAACTTTGCTTTTGTAGTTGGTGTTTTACTAGTGATTGTTGTTGATGTCTTATTATGCCTAATTTATGAACTAATCTTTCTCAAATGCAAATGAGCATAGGAAAACATAGTAGGCATCGTGTGTAGAGGTTTCCGTACTGTCTGGGTTTAGATACCCAATGGGGCTTTTGGAAGGTACATATCATGTATAAAGGGGAAATACTCCAGTGATAAAGAATATTCAAGTTATGTCATATACAGGCATCAAATGCCCATAATGAATGTAATCATTACATGTCATAAACATGAGTTAAGAATAATAATAACAACAAAATAAAGAAAATGGGGAAATGAATTAAGAGAAGGCGGGAGAGAGGAGAATGGGAAAGAATTAAAGAAGAAACAAGCTGTCACACGTACATCTATCCACTCCCCAAGATGAATGTGAACTTCATGTACTGCAAACATGTACTAATAAATATGATAATAAACCTTAATAAAATGACTCAACTTTACTGTCAAGGAACTCAAAAAAGAAAAGCAAACTAAGCCCAAAGGTAGCAGACGAAAGGAGTTAACCACAATATCAGTAGAATTAAATGAAATAGAAACTACAAATACAATAAGAAATATGTTTTTTGAAGGATTAAAAAAGATTATCCTTTGGATACACTTAGAGGAAATAAATAAAAGTGAAGACTCAAAGAAAATTAGAAGTGAAAGAGGCAGTATTAAACTAACACCACAGAACACAAAGGATTGTCAGAGATGACCACAATTCTGAACAAATCGAAGGACCTAGAAGAAATGAACACATTTCCAGGAACACAAAACATATAAAGACTGAATCATGAAGGAATGGAAAATTTGAGCAGACCAAAAATAAATGAAGATTGATTCAATAATTAAAAAAATGTTCCATCAAATTAAAGCCTGTACCTAATGGTTTCATTGTTGAATCTACCAACAAAACAAAACAAAGCAAAATGAAACAAAACACTCAGAATACAAATAAAACCAAAAACCCCAACTTATACCAGTCCTTCCCAATCTCTTCCAAAACCTCTCAAGCTTATTTTACAAGGCTAGCATTACCCTTATACTAAAACCAGATAAGGGCACTAAAGAAAAGTATAGGTCAGTACCACTGGTGAACATACAAAAAACATCAACAAAATCTAGGAAACTGAATTTAAAACACAGAAGAAGGGTAAATACTATGACCAAGTGGAATACAAGATGTTCCAATATTAACAAATCAATAAATGTGATATATCACATTAATAGAATGGATAAAGAACATATAGTCATTTCTATAAATACAGAAAATACATTTGACAAAATTCAGTATCCTTTTGTCTTGGTTACTTTTTTCTCATTGTTGAGAAAAAATACCTGACGCCCAAAGGGAAGGAAAGAGAGGTTTATTTCTTACAGTTTTGGGGGTTTCAGTCCGTACTCAGCTGGCTCCAAGGCAGGGTGGCATGGCTGAAGGGCATAGGTTCATGGTGGCTGCAAGTGGCAAGAGCAACCATGCTAAAGAGAAAAAACATGCCCCCATTCGGACCTTACATTTTATGTTGGCTCCACCTCTGGGTGGGTGTAGGACTCACACTGCCAATTCCAGCACTAGACAATGAATCAGTCATAAACATTAGATTCAGCCACTTCCATGACTCCTTGAGGCTTGGGGGGCCATCTGTATACAAACCATAACACCTTTTATGGTAACAAATGGACGCCAAACTAAGGCTAGAAAGAATGAGCCGCAATATAATATAAGGCAATATATGACAAACTCACACTCACATCATACTTAATGGTGAAAACTTTAACCCTTTCTTCTTAGGTCTGGAACAACACAAAAATACCCATTGTTGCCAGTACTTCTATTCAACACAGTACTAGAATATTATTCAGGTTTTAAAGAGAAGGAAATCCTACTATGATTTGTGATAACATAGATGAACTTAGAGGATATCGTGAAAAATAAAACAATTCTCACAGAGACAAATGTTGAATGACTTCACTTACATAATAAACTTTTCTAAAATAGTCAAATTCATTAAAGCAGGGGGGAGAATTATGGTTGCAAGAAGCTAGGGGAGAGAGAAATAGAGAGTTATTGTTATTCACTGAATATAACATTTCAGTTATAAAAGATAGAGAAATTCAAGAGAACTGTTTACATGTTGATGCTTGTATTTAACAATCTGGCATTGTGCACTTAAAGTCTGTTAAATGAGTAGATCTCAAGTTAAATATTCTTAGTACAAACAAAGCACAACACATGCAGAAGGAAATACAAGGACATTTTGGGAGGCATTGGGTATAGTTATTACCCCGATTATGTTGATGGTGTTATCAGTGTATGTATATGTACAAACATATCCAATTGTACACATTAAAGATGTACAAGTTTTCTTTTTTATATGTTATAATTCAACAAAACTTATTAAAATAATGACTCCTTTGATGTTTCCTCATTTTAAGTATTAAAATTATGCCATTTCTTTGGAGCCATGAGTTCAGATGATAGCACTCTACACTTTAGATTTATGTTCTATTTTCATTCACCTTGTGAACTCTCTGTAAAAACAACATGAGATTTTTGGCAGCTTTTATTGATCTTTCCCTAGTCTTTGACCCTCAGAGACCACCTGAAGCTAAGTTGTTTGGTGTCAACAGAAATCAGACAGACAATGATGTCTGAAAAGATCCTAATAACACCTGGGGACTCAGGGTTAATAGCATCAGGCTCCCAACTAGCCAAATAACAAATTTAGGAGGTCAAAACTGTTTTTTTAAGCCTTGTATCTTTATGAACTTATAATTTAAATAATATTTTTGTGACAGTATTTCCCTCAAAACTCTCAAAACAAAGATGCATGTATTTTTACACATTTGTCACTTTTTCAAACAAATGTTTATAATTGCATAAAGTTTGTGATCAAATATTATTAAATTAAAACTGCTGTAAGTAGTCCTTCAAAATTAATAAGAATTTAATAAAACTTACAGTATATCAGATAAAGTAATTTATGTAAAATGGATATGTATATACAGATACAAACCTGCTCATATGATTATCTGACTATGTTAACATGATAACTGATTATGTTATGTGCAGTCTATAAATATTTATATGTCTTTTTCTCTCTTTCTGTTTTTGATTTATGGTCATATTAATTAGTATAAAAAGTTTCTAAAGTTTTAAATGCCCAAATTATCGTGCTGGACTTTATACCAGAGAGCCATGGTACCTTTGAGACTCATGCATTTATAAATTGACAAACAAAAATATTTTCTAATGAGAGTCATAACTTGAAATTGTTTGCATGGCATTCCTATGCTGTCAAATATCCTTGTTAATTCTTTAATATTTAGGTAATTATCAACTTCAATCTCTGCCTATTTAATATTAATATATTCACATTTCCTCTAAATCAGCAATGTGGAACCTTTGGACTTGTGCGTATTGCTACTGAAGATGTTTTCAAGGTCCCTAGCGAATATTTTTCTCAGAAACTGACATCTGAGAAATAAAGATACACAGTTGCTCTGTTTCTGTGTATCAAGTGTTTATCAAGTGTTATCAGAAAAAATTTGTAGCAATGTTTTAAAAATATAATGCTATTTAGAAGCTCTGAGCCACTAAATCATAATCTTTGAGATTAAAGGGTTTGAAATATTGCCTTTTGTAATCACTTCGTATAATTCTTACACCTACCAAGCTTATACAAATCTTACAACTACTAAATTTTAGAATTGTTTGACCTTGGTAATGCTGTTATTTTGATAAAACTAGGTATGACAAAACTGTGCTGGCATCGCAATATTATTCAGCTTCCACATATTGCTACTTATACCAAACACAAGTGGCCAGACAGGAAATGCAGCCACTGAGGTGTGGAAGAAACACTGCCTCATGTAACTCATGTGACCTACATTATTAGTGAGATCATATTAACATCTCTGGAAACAAATTTCTTCATTTTATGTGTGTAAAGATATTTCTTAGTTTTCACATATATGTATTTCCACATGTATGCATATAATTATTTTACTTTTAACAGCTAAGGAGAATTCTCTCATTGTGGGAGATTGTTCCCAAGGAAAAAATGTTCCCTATCATTCCCAAAGAAAAATTGTTCCCGGGCCAGGGATTTAGCTCAGTGGCCTAAGTGCCTGCCTGCCAGCACAAGGTTGCAGTTTGATCCCTGGTGCTGCAAAAAAACAAAAAAACTTGTTTCCAGGAGGTTTGATTTCCTTTTTTAGGGGCCACAACAACAAAGAAACAAATGCATAAAATAATTTACATAGATCTTTGATTCTTTCAGTATACCATTTATATTTCAAATTATGAACAAGTTATATAGATAGTGTTTTTATGCTCTCAAATAGAAAACTTAAGACCTAAGAATAATTAAGTTATTTTCACTTAAATATCTGGCCTTTGTAAGACCTTTTCTTGCTGGTAAATACTCCCAGAACAATTCACTTATATCTGCCATGTGATAGAATATTGGTGACTGGATTGACTACATATTATTATAGAGATTATGTTTTAAAGTCTTTATAAATCTTTCACTTTATCTATCCCTGAGGGCCTAGTAATGGCTGCAGACCATTGCATTATTTAAATTACACTTGTCAAGTTGGGTTATCTGTCATACAATCATTCCCCATCTCAGATATCAGGGAAGTAACCACTTCAACCACTCCATTCATTGATTTACTTTTGGTTTCTTCTGTAAGGTACCAAAGAGCTACTGTGCTGCACAATGTGCTGGATCCTGAGATAAGACAGAAATAATCCCTACTGTGTTGAAAACTCTGAAGTCTTGGGGGGTAGTGACTTAGAGAGTTTCCCAAATATTCATTATTCCAGCTTCCTTAAAAAGAGAATCCCATTTTTAATCAAGACAGTGATATTCTCAGATAAAATACTGTATTTCCCATCCTCACTTGGGAATGAGCCAGGAATAGCCAATTTGATGTTAACAAAAGTTATAGGATCGAGTTAGAAAATGTCTTTAAAGGGCTGACTCAAGAGGTAGGAAACTTTGCTTTGCTCTTCCGATTCCTCTTTCCTGGAGTGTAAAACGTTAACATCAGCTTCAGTATCTGATCCGTGACTGTTAAGATGACATTATAAGGACAAATGAACCTAACGTAAGAAAGCCACCTAATGATCTGTGGATACTTGATTACAGCACTGTATACACTACATATGGACATCTTTTATTGGTTAAGAAATAAATCTTTAATTTGTCTAAGACACTATATCATGTTTTGCTAATTCTTACTTCAGAAGTATACAATATATTTATTCCATTTATCATCACCATCATATATAGTATATATACTATATCTATATTGTATACAGTAAAGATACTATATACAATGTTATTTTTAATTTAACTTCTATTGGAGCTCCCCTGTGCGTATGTTACCTCCCTAGAAAATAAACTCCATAAAAAATAAGAAAGAAAATTTTGTTTACTAATATATCTCCTGGGCGTAAAATCATGCCAGGCACAAAACCAACATTCAGTAAGTATTTGTCAAATGATAGAACAGATGATTTAACGGGTGGTGGGGAAATGGATGGATAAACATATGGAGCTGTTCAGATGACATAGTAGTTTGTTTTATGTGGCAGGGAATTAAAGGAGCTGAGCATGTTTTCTGTGTGCTTAGGCATAAAAATTTTGATAGGATATGCTTTCTGGGTTTCTAACTAAATGTTTTCCTGGCTTACAAACTGAAAGTGATACTTCATTGCATTGTTCCATAAATCACATAAAAATTAATTGAAGATAACCACAGTTTTGACATAGCTTTCCTCCATGAGAGTCAGTTAGCAGTTGGATTTGATAACCTAACAGCTAAACGGCATTGTAGGAAAAGCAGGTCTAAATATCTTCCATGTTACTATAGGTAATACATAAAACTCTGCGGGTATATTTGCAGCAAAAAACACCACTATAAATTCTTTCGTATGTATTTAGGCATAGGTTTCATTTGTTATTCATTCTTTACTGAGGAACAGATTTTGCCTTCTAGCCATGAGTCATTAAAATATTGCTGCTCAGACACTTTTTAAAAAAAAACTTTCATTGTATATTAGATTCCCTGAAGGGCCACTGGTCCAGTTTTTTTCTCTCACAGGCTGGTGTCTCTGAAACTTTGCTACTTGAGAAAATTTATGCAATCACCCTACTTTTCTTGAGTCTTTTATCTGAAATGTAACTCTATTAGTTTTCTTTTGCTGTGAAAAAGTACTTGAGTTGAACACCTGCAAAGGAGGAAAGATTTATTTTGGCTCATGGTTTCTGAGGTTTCAGTCCATAGTTGCTTGGACCAATTGCTCTGGGTCTGTGGTGAGACAGACATCATGGGGGATATGTGTGGTGGAGCAGAGCTGCTCACTGCGTGGTGGTCAGGAAGTAGAGCATAGAAGAGGAGGTGTTAGGTACCCAATAATACTCTTCAAGAGCACAACCTAGCAACCTAGCTTCTTTCTACTAAACCTCATTTCATTGTTTCTGTCACCTCCCAATAGCATCATCAGCTTGGATCAGACCTTCCACACATTCCTTTGGGAACATATAATCCAAACCATAACATTGCCATCCTTGTTATTGGCATGGTTGTTGACGGAATATTTCATCAAGCCCAATGGCTTCATGTTTTCCACAGTTCTGCTCTCACAATACAGAGAGAACTCACATTATGACTGCTTTGTAAAATTTGTAAAACTATAAACATCATGTTAGACATTGATGAGGGATGGAGACACAAATGAGTATCAAAGAAAGAATCATTTTTCTAGAAAGTCACCCTTGCTTAAGTTTTATTCTAAAAGCTGCTCTACCTGTTGACCCACAGTCTTAAGCAGAAAGGAATAACTTACAGGAAAAGTGCTGAGAAGGTGATTAAACTCTCTGGAAAAAATGATTTATCTCTTTTTGGTCATTTGACTCCTTTAATTTTTGTTTAATTATATTAACATTTTATTTCTATATTTTTTTCTTCATTTTCAGGAACAGTGTAACAATGGGTAAATTGTTAAGAAGACATGGAAGATATTTAAAAATCTAGTTTTCACAGCAGGTGTATATAGATAATTTTTCTGATATGTGTAGGAGAGAAAATTTCATATGTATTATATTGCTTTATTGTAGTAATACAGAACTTTACAGTACGAACTTATGAGGCCCTGCTAACATTCCACGATGTTTTGAAATTTCATATTATGTGAAATTGAAGTAGTATTTTTCTATTTTTTTACGAGTTTTTCTACCATTCTATCAGATATTCTGTGTATGTATTTTCCATGTGTATATTTTAATTTAAAATAATTTATATTTCATTGTTTTTACATACATATTTTCTGTGTATCTATTTTCTATGTTTGCCAAGAATAAAGGGTGCCTTGTTAAAAATATGGAAATTCCATAGTTAAAAGTAATCCAAATGAGTTGAGCTTACTGCTTGAAGCCTAATTATAGAATAAATTTAAAAATATGTATTATGGTTGCAGTTTCCAATCATAGACATTTTTTTTTCTCAGAAGAGGCAAAGTCTAGTCATAGCTCCAACTGTGTTACTGCTACAATATGTGTATGAGTTACGATCATCTATCACGTAGAAGTCATTTCTAGTGTAAAACAGAACACACAGATGTGTCTATGCTTCAGAAGCCAGTAATGCCTTGGTGGAGCCCTTCTGAATTAAACCTTAATTAAGAGTTACAATTAAATGTTTACTGTTGTACTGGAAATTGAACCCAGGACCTTGAACATCTTAGACGACAACTTTACCACTGAGCTGCAGCTTCAATCCTATAATTAAATATTTTAATAAGCACTTATATAAAATGTTTAAAAATCGATTTGGTTCTCTATTGTGAGAAAGTGTTTTTATTACTGTAGCAGATGTAAAATTTCAAATTTTCTATCAATGTAAATTTACAGAATTTGTGCATCAAAATACAGATAATGATGAATCACATCAGCAGAATATGCTATAATAACTTTCGTATTCCTCTGACATAGAAACTTGGTTGTTATAAAGGAAGGAGGAGATTCCTTTTCTAGTTAATACAGAGATGACATGATGATTGCTGTCCCCTAAATTGTTAAAGTAATAAGACATTGGATATTTCTCTTTATGGTTCAGGGTTTATATGTTTAAAATATATCATTCTAATTAAGCATATCATGGCATCTCAGTGATTTACAGAGAACAGGTTCTGAATTAATACATTTTGGTAGGGGAAAGAAGAAAAGGAAGAAGGGAAAAGTTTACATGTATATAGGTATACGTATATATGCGTGTATGTATTTATATATATTATATATATATATATATATATACACAAGATAGATAATTATACTACCAATCTCTGTAAATTCATCAAAAAGAACAGTTTATACTGTCATTGTTTGATCATTTTTTTAATGCTTAAATCTTGTAACCCGAACAACTACTTCTAAGATAACAATATGCAGAATATTAACTAGTGTTAATTTCCTATTTTTTGAAACTCTGTATCATTTCTAGCTTTTGTTTTGTTTCTAAAATTAGTTAATTAATTAATACATACATTTTTAGGGGAGATATTTAAATTATAAAAAAAGCTTCATAATAACTGACAATATAAAACTGAAGAAAGCATATGTTATGCTTAGCAGACTATATTACACATGAGAATAAAAAT
>RJWT010055261.1:0-10178 GCA_004365215.1 Cuniculus paca
AAAAAAAAAAAAAAAAAAAAAAAAAAAGATACGGAGGGCTGAGAATCACCAGAGATAAAAGAAAATAACTTGTATAACTTTTAAAAGGCAGAGATAAAATTTTTAACTTTTAAAAGACAAAGATAAAAAGAAAATAAAACAATAAAATCATGGAAAATACCCATACAGAGAGAATAACAACCTCAAAATGAAAAGCAAAATAACTCAAAGTGGGGGGCGGGGAGGGACCCTGTACTTTATATGCATAAGAAAGGAAGGAATAAAAATGCTATCATAAAAAATAAGAAAAAAGTCTTGGTAATGAAACATGGCTACTTAATTTTTTTTAAAAAATCAGTAGACATCAGTCATATATACTTAATCTGGAGAAAACAAACACTTATTTTTCCAAAGTACACTCTTTCTATCTTTCTATCTTTTTGAATAAGTAAGTTCAACACTTCAGTTTATTTGAGTCTTTTATTAATGGTTTCGAAACTATATGCTCACTTTCTACCATTTATCACCCACCCATCATTTCTCCACCTATTTGTGCATCTACACAGACACCTTGTATTTCTCAAAATTTGCCAAGCTGCCTCAGAAGGAATTGCATTATGCACATTATTCTGCAACTTTATTTCTTTCACTCAATAATAAATCATGGTTTGTGGAAAAAATATATATACACTAAGAACCCATCTGGTGTTTTCACCTGTAACTAAATTTAATTTTAACAAAATTTAAAATACAGGAAAAAAAAGAAAGAAAGGAAAAATAAAAGAGAAGAGTTACAAATATCAGAAAATAACTCCAAAAGATTGAACAGCATGTTAGTATCATTGTCAAGAAATGAGAAAGAAAAATTATAAGAGAATAAAAATCATCAAATTAAAAAAAAATACCACAAAGAAAAACCTTGACCCACATATATTATCATAAAATGTTAGGTCTCCAGGGATACAGAAAGAATTATACCTTTTGGAGGGAAATAAAGAGGGCATCAGATATCTTAAGAGCAAGAAGAAACAAAAAGCTATTAAATAATTCCTTGAAATTCTAAACTATTTTTCAACCTTGAATTCAGTATTCCACATTCTCTTATGCACTTTTTTGAAAAGCATTATCAGGCTTGTAAGTTTCCCAAAAGGATATCTCCATTGTACTTTTCTTCAGGAAGCTACTAGTGAAAGCATTCTACCGAAAAGCGGGATAAATCAAGGAATGGAATCAAGAATAATAGGTGTTTCAGTCCTAGAAGAAGCATGGATGGGATTCCTAGGATTAGAAAGTTGTTAAGAACTAGTCTAGATTTAAGTAAGAGTGAAAAGAGTTTTATGGGGGATAATTTCCTATAACAAAAATGGAAATAATACAGCATATTATATTTATAGCCATATTAAAAATTTACAATTTCTTTGCATAGTTTACTTTGGGAAGATAGCTATTAGTGATAGCTAATTAAAAAGCAAGGAAATTTAAAAAACAAAATAGAAGCTTTATTTTTTATACTGTTCAGGATAGTTAAGTGTCATATGTTACACAGTAAAAAGAGAAGCAGCAATTTATTCAGAGTCTTCTATACCTCATGCATATTTAAGAAGAAATCCTGCCATTTCTGACATGGAAAAACCTGGAGCATATTATGCTAAGTGAAATAAACCAGTCTCAGAAGGCCAGAAACTGCATGATTCTATGCAAGCTATCTATACACAGTCAAACTCTTGGAAGCAGAGAATACAATAATGACAGCAGGCTTTCGGGTACAGGGTAAATTGTGAATTGTTTTTCGCAGGGTTTACAGTTTCAGTTATGTAAAATGTGTAACTTCCAGATATCTTCTGTTCAGCATTGTGTCTGTAGTTAACCCAGTATCACATACCTCAAATTTTGTTAAGAAGGTGTTATGGATTAAAAACTGGTGGTCAACTTAGCACCAGCTGAATTAAATCAGCCTGGTGCTGCATTTAGATGACCCACCTGAGGAAAGTTACCAGCATAAAAAGAGACGTGGAGAGGAAGAGCAGGGGCATTGTGGGTTCTCCTGAGTGCTGCTGTTTGGAGCCATTGGTTCTCCTGGAGGAGCTTGTCAGGCTGGCTCCCTAATACAACTTTGGCCATTATCATCGGAGGAGCTCGGGACCTTGTCACTGAGAGTGGCTGCAGTTCACTTTGGGGAGCTCTGGTCTTTATGTTGAGCATCACTTCCTGGCTCCAAGGGGAAGATGGTTGCTGTTGAAACTCCAGGAGAAGCTGTCACACGGGCTTCCTGGCATGTACTTGACTGTTCTCATCATCGGGGGAGCGCGGGACCTAACATTGTTGCTGAGGATGGCTGTGGTACTTTTCAGGGAGCCCTGGTCCTTATTTGAGCATTGCTTTTTGGCTCCACTGTAGAACTCTCAACCTACTAGCACAGATCCTTCATCCTGCTGGCATAGACTTTCTAGCTTCCACTGCTGGCCTTTGGATCTCTCCAGAACAGACTTTGGTGTTGTGGACAGATTTCCTGCACTTTCTTGTGTTTAACACTCGGTAACCATTATAAATAGTATTATAAATTCTGTGTCCTGATTATAATCTTTCTCCCTGCAACCCTGACTACAACAGAAGGAAGTCTTATTTTAAATGCTTATATCACAAAGCAAGAACAGGAACGAAGACAATGGGATGCAAGGACACAGGGAAGGACTGACGACATCTATTACTTTGAGGTGATAATGGACTCATGGATGTTTGCATATGCCCAAACAAATGCAGTTATGAAGTATGTACAGTTCTTGGTATACAAAATACATGGCAAAGAAGTGTATATAAAGTAAGCAATTTCAAAATAATTGTGACTGTTTTACAAATGAGAAAACTGACACTCATGAAGCTAAATTATTTGTCTTAATCATGTAGTTAGTTAGGCATCAGTTAGGGTTTAAATCTATAATATGAAGTTCAAGTAGTTTTTTAATGAAGCCTATTCCACCAGCAAGATGATACATATGTATATTGTACATATAAAAAACACTTACAAACTTTGCTGTTGTATAACATTGCTTTTGTCTTATACTGCATATAAAAATAGTTTTTTATGTAATTTTCTCAAGTATATTGTAAGCAGTTAGTAGAAAAAAATTACATAATCTACATTCAAAATTACTGTTTTATGAAGATTTTTTACAACCTGATAGAGAACTGTGCACATAATTTTAGATGTTGCTGATCTGATACTTTTCTCAACTCTAAATAAAATCTTTAGCGTAAAATGTAGTACATACAGCGTAAATAAGTGAAAAAGTCTTCTCATATCTTTCTCCATTGGACTTTACTTTTAAAGCATTTCATATTTATTTTAAAAATGAAGCACACTTTTTGCCCCTTTTTTCCTTTCTTTCTTTTAGTTAAGATATACAGCTAGTTTCTCTTAGTTCATTGAAAAGAAAGTTTTGTGCTAATATTGTTTGGACAAGATATCATGCCTATACCTTGTACTCTGAATAACTACTATGATGACAACAATATGCAATGTATTAATCATTGTAACTGTCCTACTAACCTGTTTTGAAACTGTTTCATTGTCATTTTTATCTTTTTTCTCTTCAAAATAAAAAAGGACCAAAAAAATGAAGCACATGTGATAAGTAATATTTTCATTTATTTCTATGTAAGGAAGGACACACTTGTACAAGACATTTTCAAAATCATCTGGGCCTTGAATACTGTGGGATGAAATGATTTTGCAAGGTTTAATTATAATAAGGCTAGATTTTAGAAATGTATACATCTAAGGAATAGCCAGAAATACAAGAGAAAGAATTCCTGGAAAGAAACTTGGTTTTAGAGAGCTAAAAGTGGGTTTCTGAAAAGAGTTAATCAGTGCTGTAGAATACTACTGTAACAGTATCAACGGATTTCGCAACACGAAGGCTATTGGTAAGCTTGAGAGCTGTCTCTGAGTACATGAGCTGGAAGCTGTAGCACAGGATTGTGGACTGTGAGAAGTGATAAAAATGAAGGCAGCACAAAACAAAATCCTCTTTAGAAACGTGTACGTGAAAGAATGGAAATATGGACTAAAATAGCTCAAATGAAATGCAGGCTCAAGTGACAGCATTTTATAAAATGGAAAAACACTTTTTGAAATGATAATGGGAAAGTTGAGATAAGCAGGGGAGGTGAAATATACAAGAGGAAAGGAATTGTTGGTAAATATTGGGCTCTGTAACAGTTGAGAGGTCAACAAATGGGAGGTATGCTCTTCCCACTTCTCAAGTTTTAACGTCCTGTATCTTTCTTTCATCTGAGCCAACCTTGGCTCCTGAACCAACCGTTGTATGAGACAAGGGTTATTTAGTATAAAAAAACCATAAAAGATAAAACAAACAAAACCATCCTGTCAGACTAATCTTGCAAAATATACTGTTAAATTCAAAGAGGTTCCCATGTTTGCTTTGTTTTCTTTGCCAGACTTTCAAGATGACAGGGACTATAATGACAGCTCAAGTCTTATGCACAGACCTTGCGGATTACTTTCTGTCCTAGTATGCCATGGACTTACCATGCCCAAGATTCTGGTATATGTTTCCTCTCACAGATTTTTTTCTCTCTTTATAGGATAATTTCTCCTGTCTGCTAGCAGTCTCCCTTTTCTGCTCTTAGAGTATCAAGGCATGTCACTCAGTCCCCCAAAAAAGCCAAATCAAACCATATCAAACAAAAATCAAAACCAAAAAAGCATGTGCAGTATATTTGTATTACATATATATAGTCAAGTGTTAAAAACTTCTATGGAAAAAAAAAGAGGATACAGAACGCAGATGACAAAGCAGGAAGATCGGAGTTTTCAGTGTGACAGACATATCAGGGCCACCTCTCTAATACACACACAGCAACCCCAAAATGCAGCAACAGAGCAAGGAAGCCAGAACAGTATCTACAAGAAGAGCATTCCAGATAGAGGGAGACTTAAATGCAAATCTCCTGATGTGAGCCTGTGCCCCAAATGTTCCAGAAACAGCAGGAAATTTCTGAAAAAAACATTTCCAAAGTCTTAGGAGGTAATTCCTACTCCCATCTTTCTAACAATGAAACGATGATTCAGAAGTGGTGCTTAGTAAGCTGCAAGTAAGTTTCCTTCTCCAATATCACACTGTTTTGGCACAACCAGGATTTCTTAAAGGTGATGCCATGGACAGTTTGGACTGGAAAATTGTGGTCCCAGGAAGCTGACCTGTACCTCCCCCACTAGATGCTGTAACTGCCTCCACACCCTCACGGCAGACACAACTTTCCAGATATTGTTAAACATCCCTGTTGTGGAGGAAGGCAGTGAAAATGTGCCCAGTTGAGAACCAGTGTCATCGAGGTGCAGATGAATAGGCCTGCTAATGGTCAGTCTGTGAATAATTGATGCAAGTATAAGCCAACTGAATCAGCTGTAAAGATACCCCAAACAAAACTGATGGCAATGGGCCTATGCATTCTACCCCTCTGCAATGCCGTTTGTGCCTATAAAATCAAAAAGCACACCATGGAAATTCTGGGCAGTTTCACTTAATTTTAGTATGAGAATATTTATGTACCCCTTTTATTGGGTAAATCAAAGAACATAAAAGGTAATTTATATTCAAAAGTTTAGAGAAAGCTATCAGATTTTATTAATTTTACAAATAAATACATCTCAGTGTAGTTAGTTCATATATGTACACACTAACTTCACAATATCTTGAACTCTCTAAATATGATTTATATATCCCACAACTAACAAAGTTAGGATAATACAAAATATTACCTATGCTAATTTATTGAAGTGAATTAGGAGCACTCAAGTTTCGTAACTCAGGGAATATAAATAATGCTTTCCCTGTCTTCTAAAGTCAGATATCCATTTCTCCACTGGGTCCATCCATGTCTAAATGATAAATGAATGTTATCATAGTTTGGAACTGTTTAGCCGTGCGGTGGGTGAAGCAGCTCTTAGTCTACTCAGTCGTGCATTGAGAAAAGCAGTTCAGAGACATTCTAGGTGGCTTTACCTTACACACTGTTTATTCCTGGGCTTCTGAAGCAGAACCCGCTGCTGGGCCAGTGGGAGAAGCTTATACTGAGCTCTGTGTTGCCGCCAGGCTTTGAGAGTTCTCCTTGCAGATTGAAAGCACACAAGCATGTTAAAGTAGGGATTGTGCCCTGGATCCATGTTAGCAACACGATTTACACTAATTAAAAATTATAACAAAAATTCATGGAGAGCTTAGTGAAGAAAGCAAAAGTTACAGTTCTAATGCTGTGTAATCAAGCACCAAATCATAAGCTCTTGATGAAAAGCATTTTGCACCTGCAATAATATTTTTATTAGAATTATTACTGTGAAACCGTTTTTCTATACACAGAAAAAATCATAAAACTCCTATTTGTGATTTTAAATTTTCAAATAATGCAACATGATCAGTACATATTTCTTGCAGTTAAGCTTATTTAGATAGCATGAATTCAGAACCCTATGGGAAAATGATCTTTCTTAAGTTTCCTCAAATGAAGATTGCTATCCTAGTGATGCATAAGGTTGTAATGCTTACTTTTTTTTCTTAGAGCATTTATATTATTTAATTTGAAACCATCTAATAATGTTACTTTTTTGATATGTCCCTCAAATGTAAAATCCTAATATTTCAATTAACACAACCAATTCTCCTTATATTACCAAATAAATATTTTATTTTAACTACTGGAGCTTTTTGTTTGTTTGATTGTGTGTTTATCTTTTGGTCTTAGGTTTTTACTAACACTTCCTACAGAAGAACGGAGGGAAATGTGTTCTCTGCATTATTACTTGGGGGCTTATTAAAGATCATTTTCTAAACATGCCAAAGAAGATATTTTAAGTGAAACCATTTCTTTATTTTTATTATAGATTTATGAATTAGTAAAGTGCAGTTTCAGAAGAAAACAGAATTTTGAGTAAGGGGAGCATTTCTGCTTTTGGTACTTTTATGAAATACTATGCATTCCAGTGACTCACATTAAACTAAGATCCACAAGTGAATACCTACTTTTCGAAGAAATTATAGCTCACATTACTATTGTAGTAAACATAGTTATTACCAGTAGGGTGAGGTAATTTTTGCAGTCTTTTAAAAAGCTCTCTTCCCATTTTCTTACCTTTAAAGATTCATGTAAACAAATAAAAGACAGTTTGGTAATGGAATTCACGTAGTTTTTATACCGCACAGTCTTTTATTCATGCTAAAAGAAAGGGTTTAAATCTGGGATGCTTTTGGCAATTAATGAGACTCATTCTTGATAAAGGTGCTTAGAAGAATTAGTTAACGGTTTCTTTTAAGATACTTAATTGCAAGTTATTCTTCAAGATTAAAAGAATACATTAAGTCATATCCCTACTTTCTATGCTTTTCTTTCCTACGTTTCTTTTTGACCAGTATTGTAGAATTAATGCGAGCATGCTATCAAGGCTGGAAGACAGAGTAACACAGTTCAGTTTTCTGTAGTGCTGTGAACATGAAGGAGCCTGCGGGGTGGGAAGGAGGGAGGTGCAGGGGTGGAGGGAGACGAGGAGAAAAGCAAAGGAGGTAAGAGAACGAGGGAAACAGAAGGTGAGCGAGAAAAGGCTTCAAGGTTTCTAAAATGCTTTATAAAGTACTGAAGTCTGACAAAGATAGTAAGTTTTGGCATTCCAGGAAAGTAATTCACTACATGCTTTACGGTGTAAGTGCTATTTCTGAGAGGAGAGGAAAGACAAGTAGCGCTCAAAGGTTGGCATAAACGTAAACTGTCAAAACAACGAACACATCTGGAGAAAAGATTGCCTTCCAAAAGCTGGACAAAAGGATGAGACAAAGTAATGAGGTGTGACTGACATTTCATACTGTGATTCATCAAGTTGTCACTTCAACAATCAAAAGAGGACTTTTTTGGGCGGGTGGCAATTAGGCAATCACTGGTAGATTCACCTCTACTATTTGTCCTAGAGTAAACAAGAGAAGCTACGTAGATTTTCTGTGCAATTCAAATTTTAAGCAATTTACAACCCTGACTTACCCTGATAGACATAGAGGAGGCATCTCTAATTCCAAGTATTCTGTCTGGAAGTTGCATAGTCAGAAATAATGGTGTTTGAACAATTAATGGAACACTGTCATTTAAACTTCATCACAAACAGAATTAAAGTAGTAGCTTTTTCATTTGAACTGATCCATCAACTTCACATAGTCACATTATGCATGAAAAAGAAAAAGAAAAAGCCTGGCATGGTGGCTCACTCTTGTAATTCCAGCAATCTTAAGGCTGAGGCAGGAGGCTCATTGCAAGTTCGAGACCAACCTGGGCTATAAAGCGAGCTTAAGTCCAGCCTGAACTGCATAGTGAGACCCTGTCTCAAAAAGCCAAAAAAAAAAAAAAAAAAAAAAGCCGCACCTAGGATAGTTCAAGATGATTAAAAAATTAGCTTAGTCCAATCAAGAGTTCCTTAATTAAGGTCACTGTTGCCTTAAAATGAATTCGTCTATAATACTTTGCATACAAAGATTATTCCATAAGGAATAAACATAATCATAACGTATCCCATCAAAGGAAAATCACAGGCAATATTTTAAGGGACCAAATCATCTTTCTCTTTATTGCATAATGAACTTAAATTATAATTTGTTTTTTTTCCCCAATATTAAAGACTCAGAAGTGTTTCTTGTTGATAGCTTAGTATGCACCCGGTTGATTTCCCTTCAGATAACATATGGCTTCGCACCTAGTTTTCAAACAAAAGTGAACAATCAGAGTAATTATTGTTCAATAACATTTTTGCATTATGGAGCGCTGTAGGTAATGCTTTAGTACCTGAAAGAACTCATTACCTATTCCATAAAAGGAGCTTCCCAAAAAATTCCAAATGTAGAAATTATTTTTCCTAGATGTCTCACTTTTCAGTTTCTGACTATTGTGTTGTAATAGTATTGTGTGTGCTGCCAAAGTGAGCACAGTAACAATACTGTAAATGGAAAAGCTGTTAATTTTTAAAAAATTATTCAAACCTGCAATGAGCTTCTATTTAGTATGATTCACCATATTAGATTTTCTAAAAGTAAAGAAAATGTGAAATAATTATTTCAGGTATTCAAGGCTGAAAGGCAAATGCATTTATAAGGAAATATTTTTATGATAAAGGGTTTTCTAATGATCTAATATGTCCATGCATTTTGCTTATATTCTCTGTAATGGCAAATATATTTATAAACACAAATTAATATGAAAATGTATACAAATTGCAATGACACACTCACAATCATTCATGAAAGAGAAAATAGAAATGATCTTTATTACACCTTGTTTTCTTAGCTTTATTGTGTACCAGCTGTGGTGACTTGAGGCAACCCATTAAATTCACAGATTTTGTGGGTGAGATCAGAGCCTTAAGGAACATACTGCATTTGCTCCATGGTAGCTGGGATTTCAGCCAGAAAAGCCCCAGTGAGTCTGGTACAATCCGAACTTTACTCACTCACATGTCTGGCACCCAACTGAGGTCACAGTCATCCAAGGACTGCTGTTCAGAAGACCTGAACAGAACATGTAAAGGTGGCTGGGTCCTCCACAGCTCTGTGACTTAACGGTCATGTGACTTCTAACACGGTGAGTGGTTTAGGGATTCAATTGTGAATATCCCACCTTTAGAAAAAAAACTAGTCACAGAAATCACACATTATTTTTGCTATATGCTACTATTTGAAATAGTCATAAGTCCACCCAGAGGAAATCAGACAGATTTTATACATGGGAGATAGATTTAAATATGTGGCAATCAGGCTTTCAAATTATCAATATGTGTGGTACTGTTACAGGCACCTGAGTTATAGTTAGAAATATTAAGGCAGTCAGACTGGGCTGGGCCCTCGAAGGAGCCAGTGCAGAAGGCCAGATACCTTGCAGCCTTGGAGGAGACAGACACCTCTGCTGTGGGCCAGATCTCAAGACAAAAGGCAAAACAAATGCGATCACTACACCCTGAGTATAAACATCAGGGATTGATATTCTAGATAGGTATGGATCACTTTGAGGAAACCAGGAGTCACTGTCCCAGCCCCCTACAGGAAGAGTCACTGCTCTTTAAGCATGCCTGCTTGCTAAGTGACTCACTTCCCCATTTGTCCTTGATTTGGTCAATTTTACTGGAACAATTAATCTTATTGGTTTACCACAGT
>RJWT010055262.1:0-10179 GCA_004365215.1 Cuniculus paca
TCTATTCTTTGGTCAATGGTATACTTCTTATCTTTCATATTCACTGAAGGAGGGTCATTTCAATTTGGTTCCAAAAGATGCTATTCAGTCTCTCTTATTCCTGAATCTTGGTAATTTACTTGTAAGAGAACATATTAAAATTAACATGCTCCTGAAAGGAAAGTGTAGACTTTGATGTTTTTGATGTTGTCTAGTCTGATCTGGCAACAAAACTGACAGAACAAGATAAATCTCATTTCTTCCAGTGGTTCATCTAATAAAAATAAAAATGTAAATCACTTGATGTGTATGGATATGCACATAGATATTTCCAACTCCCAAGCCATCTTTTTACCATGATGACAGCTGCTAAGTTTTTCCCAGAATGTGTGAGAATCATTTTCATCTGTCCAATTTTTCTCCAAGCTTGTCTTTCATGAATGAAGAACTAATTATTCCTACATCTTGTTGTTCTCTTGTCTTTTATATGTCAGCTGCTCTAGTGAACTCATGAAGGCAGGAAAAAGATAATGAACATCACTAGAGAGAAGAAAATAAACAATAATGGGATATGAGAAATCAAAAGTCAGAAGTTTTAAAGGAGTTGGTTTTTGCTTATAAGGACTTGCCTTTTAGATTATATATAATTTTTTGTGTGTTTCTTCTCAGTTCTCATTTACAATTTTTTGTCCCAGTGAAAGGGATGGGGAAACAGAAAGACATTTTAATAAAGGCTCTGTCACTCCCTAGCCATGTGATCATAATCAAATTAGTCCAAGGTTATCTATGAAATGGAGATAATTATTGTTGTAAAGAGTAAATGAAATTATGTACAAAAGAACTGAGGACAGAGGATGGTATATATGTGCCTAAATGTAAACATAGACTGCTTCATATACAGAAATAACTCCCTTTCTGAGGTCATGTTCACTAATATTTAATATGCATTTCTAATTATAATATAATATCTTAATTTGGGCATGTCTGAAGAAAAAACTTATTAGCAATGAGTGTATAGGAATACACAGAAGGAAATACTTAGAAGGATTAATTTATTTCCTGTTTAATAAAAAGAAATAAAAAATAATGCAAGTCTGAAAGTGCCAACCTCAAAATGAGAACTTCTAACATTATTTCAGAAGTTTCATTAAATTCTAATAATAAATATAAACTAAGGTACATGGATATCAAATCTAATTCTTGACAAGTTGAAAGAGACAGTAAAAATTCTAAGAAAATTTTACAACCTGAATTGATTTCCAATAAAACAAAAATTTTAAATGACATACATTGTTTATTTGCATTCCTAAGCATTCATTCATTCAATTCTTTTTGTATGAAATAGTCCAAGAAATATTTCTAATAAATACTAAAATGTAGTGGAAGCTCTTTCTTGCTTCAGATAAAAGCACCTTAATATCAATACAGCTTTATTTTCTCACAAAATGTCCAGCAGGGATGAAAATATTTAATGAGTACCACACAATAAAATGTCTCCCTTTTATTTCAACCAAAGTTACCACCTTCTTGCCTTTTTAGAAATGAAACACATTATTTATTAATCCTTCTAGGACTTGCCACATAATCATGGGCAGGCTATTCATCTACAAAGGGTTCGTATCCTTCATCTGCCAAATGAGAAGACTAAACTAGATAGTTCTCTATGATTCTCCTAACTCTATTAATTGTTTCAATTTAAGAGGTATTAGACAATTAGTTACACTGCACATAGTACTGAACAAGAGTCAGGCTGGAGAAGGAGGGAGGAACATACGTACACACGGTCTTCCCCTAGAGATTTATGACCCAGAAGGCTCATCATGAAAGAAAGCGGGTTCATTCTGCAGGTCATCCTTTCCTCATAGAACGTCTCCCTGAGTGCTTGCGGCAGTCTCTCAAATTCATGGCAGGTGAGAATGTGGGCCTCATTTGCCTTCCCCCATCAGTACCACCAGGAAAGAAAAGCAGTGCTCTTTCCCCACTGAAAGACTTGGGTCTGCTGGTGGATGTAACTCTTTATTGGACTCTTCTGGTTTCTCTAAAGATCACACTTCTTGCTTTAGATGACTTAGACACAATTTAAATGATCTCATCTCTAGATTTCCTGATTCTTACACTGGATCAGAGATATCTTAAAAGATATTTTAACACCTCAAAAAATGTCTAAAATTTTGCTTATAGTATCTTCTAATTCTGTGTCTAATTCTCTGATTTCATCAGTTTTGGAGGAGGCAGCAGCACTGACGTTCAGGTAGGGCCTTACCTTTGTTATACAGCGTTAAGGGGCAGTTTTAACTTCACCATCCTCATTCCTGTAGTTTATATTGACTATTTTTCTTTTCAGTTTTCTGGGATTCATGCTTTACTACATTTTAAGTAATGAAAGAGGGGATCTAGTCTTTCACTTCTCACTCTTTAACTTCTCCAGTCTTCAAAATTGTATTTCAAATCGAAAGAACTTATTATTTTCATTATATAATGCACTCTTTTTGGTTCACAACTTTAGAGAAGTTACCATTAGTTTACTTTTCTTAGTTCTGTCTATGAAGTTCCCTGGATATCTGGCAATTTCATGTAGACAAAGAATAAAGCGAAAATTGGAACATAAGCATCCTTTTGCTCATCTTGAACAACCAGTGGGAGTTTTTCTTTTGTGGCACAAAAATCTTAATTCACAGCAATTTTGAGGAAAATACTGATTCTAAAAATGAAACATTGAAATATTATGTAACTGCTTTTGGGAGGGGACTGCATAATTAATATTCTTCTCATTCAGTTATTAATTAAACAGTCAATTTATTTTGAAGTGTAGTCAATGCAATTATAACACAGCTTTAGGACTTCACAAACAGAGTAATCAGGTGACTGATGTCACAGAAACCTAATTATGCAAACAAACAAAAATAAAGTTCTATAAATTTAGTGATACATTGATTTATCCATTGTATGATAAAAATTAGGTTCTATCATTTTCTTTGTTTCCTTAAAACATATATATATACACATATATTACACATAATATGTAAGTATATATTACATCTAAGTATGTTGAGCTATAAAATGGCTCAAATCTTGACAAAAATAATCTGTGGGCAATAAAGAGTCATACGTAACATTAGCATTCAATAATGCATATTCACTATGCTACAAATGACATTGATGAGTAATACTGACATAGTTGCAGAAAAATAAAACAACCTTCGAAATTTCATTCTCTTGACTGATAAGTTGTTAAAAGATTCAAATATAGAATGTTTAAGGGATAAATAAAGTGTCCCATACAACAGACCTCACTGCCTGCAGGGGCTTCTTTGAGCCTGAGAAGCACATTTGACTGGTATTCCCATGCCACAACTCTACATTTTCCACTAAATTCCTGCTGTGGCCATGCCTGCCCCAGGTTCGCCACTATGAGCTTGGAGGTTCCTCTAATGATCAACTTTGGCTGAATGGGTCAGCCTCTCCTTAAGCTTGGATGAAACATTTTTATTATAGCCATGTCATGGTCTCAGGATCATCTTACCCAACCTTCTTTCTTTCCCTCTTTCCACAGGTTTCAGATCTTTCTTACAAGTGTGAGGTTGTCCTGTGAGGGTGTTCATGCCCCCACTATTTGCTTTCCTTTCTCTGCCCTTTTTCCCTTTGAAACCCCCAAACCCTAGTTTTGAAAACTTCACTCATTTTATGGCCTATAGATCATAGCACAGATGCTTAGCTAGAAATTAGACTTTAAACAGCAAATGAACTCTGGCCAAATCCCCAAAGGCCTCCTCCTCTCCCTTAGTTGGCCATAAAAACTATGAGATTTATCTCAAGGCGATCAAACAGCCTGCTGCCCACAGTCTGTGTGTCAATTAACCAGATGTGTAAGAAGGTACTGTAACATTCCATAGCAATGATAGTGCTGCAAAAAGGTGGTATCCATGGTAAACCCCTGACCTTGTGAACTCATACAGGGGTATACAAAGAAAGAGAACAAAGGAACTGAGGCCAGCCATCAGTTCCAATGGCCTGAGCTGACTGACTGCAGCAGTTTAAGTGAAATAAATCTCATCTTTTTTCTGAAATCTCTGTGTCCTGTGGGTAATTTTCTCAAACACGTCATTATAGTCCTAGTCTAGTTTGTCCTTTCCCAACTCCTACCTTTGCTTATCACACATATTCCCCTGAAAATCTCTTGAATGGTTACAGTAGTCTTGTTGCTGGTATTTGCTTCTCAGAGAATGAAATTGAAACAGGTTTTATTGGGAGTAGTCTGAGAAAACAGGTAAAATAGTGTGTGCAGTCCTCATGACACAGGACTGAGTAGTATTTGAGCCACTAGAAGTACCCAATCAAGATAGCAACCCAATTGCTCAAGGTTTTATTTGTGAAAACATGCTGTTGAAGGGAAATACCCTGGAAGGTATGCTTTCTCTGTCACTTGAAAGATATGAAGGAGCAATGGATACGAAGAACCATGAAATTCCTGCTGGTTGACACTATGTTTTATTGATGCCCTGCAGAGGGATAATGAGAAACAAAGGCTGGTCATAAACCATGGAAGGTTGAGAGTGAGATACAGGGGATCTCTTCAATAGCTTACAGAGAGCTCCTGCCTCCTTTTCTCTTCTCAGTGTATTTTTCTAATTGAATCCAATTTGTTAATTGCTATGTTTAACACATCTTCTAAGGATACCTTAAAGACTTTAGGATAGGATGTAAATTAATTTCAGAACTAATTCATGTCATCACAGGTCTTAGATGAGTTTCAGGATGATGACTTTAATGGAACTTTCAGTGTAAGCAGGAGTGACACTGCCTTGCCTAGAGTCCCTTGTTAGGTAAAAGGTAAATACACTGCCTGTCTGTTGGAATCCTAGTATAAAGGAACAACTCTCACACAACTCTTGGGGCTTCTTTAGCCTCCTAAAATGCAAAGTAGGCCTTTTCATCTTTATTTCCTCCTTTCTGTCTTCTGTTCTCCTCCTTTTTCTCTTTACTACTTCATTCTTTATTTCTATTGACTTCTGAAAGGAATGCAAGGCTGCTTAAAATTGGTATCCTGTCTTTTGAAATTTCCACCTGTTTTTCGCAAGCTCACAAAACCTTTTGCATTAATTAAACCTTAGCTACACCCCAAGAAAAATAGATAAATAAACTATAACAGCTTAATTCCAGTGCTAGATATTCTGCGGTTGCATGTTAAAATTATTCTGAGAAAAGGGAGATTGAGATAGTTCAGATTTGGTGATGTAGAAAAAAAGGGGAACGAATAAACACATGAACAAAAGCTGAGTATAATGGTGTGTCTACAGGTATGGGAGGCACAGGCCTAGCTAAAGAAATAGTTTAATGTTTGAGATTATGAGAGATAAATTTGGATAGAATTTGTCAGGTCAGATATGAATTTATTTTACGAGCAAAAAGGATTCACCGGGAATTCTTCATGGGGTGTTTATACCTAGTGATGTAGTTTGCAGAAAGGAACAGAAATAGGAAAGGCTGTGATAATGGGGTGTGTGTGTGTGTGTGTGTATGTGTTCTTGGAGGCAGAAAGCATCTGAGCTGGGGGTGAAAAATGTGTTATTGAAAATGAAGAGATGCAGGATCTCTCTGTCTGTCTGTCTCTCTCTCTGTTTCTCTGCCTCTCCCTCCATTCCTCCCTCCCTCTTTCCCTTGCCTCTTCTAACCTTTCACTTTATAAACCTAAGATTGCCTACCTTTCACATCGGTTTTCAGTTGTTTTTTTTTTTTAACCAGACAAGGATCAGCTCCATGTTTTTCTTTTTAAATTTGCCTGGTTCAATTAAATTAAAATTGTAATTAAATTCAGACTTCACTTATAAAACAGAAGCTGATTTTAAACTACTTTTTGAATATTTTTTATTTTTGCATTATAAATTTGGTTTTATACTCCATAAAAAGAATAAAGTTTAGATATAATGAAATAGGAAGGAGTGCAAATAAAAAAAGTTCACCTTACTTTTGTGACATTTAGAATATTGAATCTCTGCCGAAACATTCTATAATGAACTTGATGTTTCTATATAAGTCGCAAGGAGTCAAAAGAGCCATGCTTTAATACTGGTAACTAAACTCTTGCATGTATTTGTAGGATCATTTGCCTTGTAAAATACTGACATTGTATTTTTTCCCTCAAAATCTCTCAGAGGCAAACTTAAACCTGAGACCACCAAGGACAGGAGTAGAGTGCCTCCTGTACTTAATCACTGATGCATACCCAAAGCTGCTAGCCAGGTGATGCACATGCAATTCCTCCAATAGTCTAAACCCATAGGCTTCCCCCACTCAACAAATTAATGTCGGCTGTAACTTATTCAAAGAAGAAATCTAACACATTTTGCACAAGTTAAATATTTGGCCACACAATAAAGACAAAGAAGATGCTAAGGCATAGAAGTATCCATTCCCTTCTTTTTTTTTTTTTTTTCCTGGCACTGGGGATCAAACTCACAACCTCACACTTGGCAGATAGTTGCTTACAACACTGAGCTAAATCCCTGGCCTCCATTCCCTTCTTATAGAAACTCGAGATAAGTCAAGTAGTTCAGTGAAAGGACCATACAAAATCAAGACTTAAGGATTTGTCTACAGAACTAGCTACCTGAAAGTTCTCACATCATTGCTAAGGCTCTGTGTGGACAATACAACTGCAGAAATTTGTAGTCTGAAATTACACCTCACAGAAATTTCAATTATTTAAATGATGGGACTCTACCTAGAACATTATCCTGGAGAATCTCTCACCAGCAAGTTAACACATGGCTCAAGAACGGCACACATCCCTTGGACTTCAAAGTCATCAGCCCAGGGTTTCTCAACTTCAGCACTACTAATATTTGAGCCAGGTATCTATCTCTATCATCTCTATCTCTATATCTCTATCTCACTGATAGCTGTATATAGATATATATATTAATTGTGAGGGGCCTTGCTATGTCTTTTGGCATACTTAGCCACATCAACTCACAGTTCTCCAATCACAAATTATGTCAACCAAAAATATCTTCAGATAAAATTTACCCATACATTTCTTAAGTCTAAGCCAAAAGCTGATAAATTATGGTCAGTGTGAAAAAACAGTTCTAATGGAAGTCAGCCAAGACCATGCATTTGTTTATCATTGCAGATATCTATTTTCATTCTACTATGTTAAAACTGCATAAACTAAAAATCCTAAGACATTTATGTCCATCTCTTCATGAGAGAAATGTGTAAGACCTATGCAATCAAAAGCACAGTATCGAGTGATCATGTGTAGCGTTTGCTGATTTCTATGATGTATTACTCCCACTATGGCCTTTTTTTGTTTTGTTTTGTATTTTAAAAACAGAAAAAGGATAAAAACAATACAGAATTTCAAAACAAAACAATAGGAAATTAACACTAGTTAATATATTGCATACTGTTATCTTAAAAGTACTTTTTCAGATTACAAGATTTAGGCCTTTTTGAAGCAGAAAAAAGTATGAAATAGCATACCACCATATATTATTTCTATTATACAGATACAGTAGATATAAAAAAACTTAAGAATATGTAAGAGTAATAAGATGGTAAAATCATTAAAAAGTTATGGATTTTGAGTATTTTGCCTTTGTTTTTAATATAATTTACTTATTTTAATCAATATAATTGATTTGAGCATTTTACAATCAACAAATGAGGTAACATGAGCTCTTCACAGCACATGACTTCAGTATAACACACAACAAAAGCTTTGCAGGTACAAACACATGTATCAAAGAAGATAAATCATGTATAAAGCAAAAACTATAGGAAATAGAAAATAGAAAAGCCTATATTTTCTTTTGCTTTTTAAACTATTCATACTTTGGGTTTTCTTGTATAAGAGAAATTATGCAATGTTCAGATATTTTAACCTGATTTATTTCACTTAACATTATTTTCTCATGTGCATCCATTTTCTTACACATCCCTCAAAATTATCCTCTTTTATAGTGATTAGTACTGCATCATGTGTAAATACCACATTTTCTTTATTCATTCATCTGTGGATGAATACCTAGGCCACTTCCAGGGTTGAGTTATTATGAGTTGTACTACTATAAAAATGGGCATTCATAAATCGTTGTAAAATGATGTCTTTCAATCCTTCAGGAAGACACCTAGACAGGGAATACCCGCAACAAATGGAATTTGTAGTTTCAGTTTTTTGAAGAATTTCCATCATAATTTCCATAGTGGTTGTACTAGTTGACATTCCCCCCAACAACGTAGAAGGGTGCCTTACTGCCTGTAGCTTTTCCAGAATTTGCTGCTTGACTTCTTGATAGAATCCATTCTTTTTGGGCTAAGATGGAATCTCAGTGTTGTTTTAACTCACATTTTTTCCATATACAGTGATATTGAACCTGCATTTATTGGCAATTTGTACTTCTTTTTCTGTCTATTCATTTGAGTTGCCCATTTTTCATCTGAGTCTTTAATTTTGGAGGGTCTAATTTTTTTGAGTTCTTTTTATATTCTCAGTATCATTCCTCTGTGAGAGAGTGACTGGAAAAACGTTTTCCAATTCTGTGGATTATCTTTATTGATTATTTCCTTTACTGTGAAGAATCTTTCTAATTTGACATAATACTGTTTGTTGATTCTTGATATTATTTCTTGTGCAGTTGTGGTTTTTATTTGTTTGTTTTGGTTTTTTTCACAAAGTACTTGCATTTGCCTATGTCTTCAAGAGTTTTACCTATTTTATCTTCCAGAAGGTTAAAGGTTTTTATTTTAATACTTACATCCCTAATCCACTTTGATTTTAGCTTAGTACAGGGTAAGAGATATGAGTCCAGATTCAATCTTGTGCATGTGGATAGCTACTTTTTCCAGCACCATCTGTTAAAGGAGCTATCATTCTTCAAGTGGGTCCTTTTGACCCCTTTGTCAAAGGTCAGATGTCTGAGTGATATACATGTCTGCTTGGGGGCAAGTGCCAGTTTTTTTTTACTAATGTAGCTTTGTGGTACAGCTTGATGTCCAGGATTCTGTAGTTTCATGACTTACTCTTATTTCCAAAAAATTACTTTTGCTATTCTGGGTTTCTTCTGATTATGTATGATTTTTATGATAGTTTTTTTCTAGTTCTGTGAGGAATGCTGTTGGTATTTTGATTTGGACTGGTTTAAATCTATATAACACTTGTGGAAATATGGCCACAAATATGAAAATATTTGTTGTGCCTATCAAACACAGGGGATGTCTTCCATTTTTCAATGTTCTTTTAAATGTCCTTTTTCCAGAGTACTATACTTTTCATTATAAAGGTCTTTCATTTCATTGGTTAGGCTAATTCCAAAGTATTTAATTTTTGTAAAGTTCTTGCGATGGCTGTTATTTTCTAATTTTTTCTTTGTGGGTTCATTATTGATCTGTAAGAATGCTATTGATTAATGTGGCTTGATTTTGCATTGTGGTACCTTTGTTTATTAGTTCCAGAAATCTTTTAGTGGAATTTTTTGGGTCTTCTATGTAAAGGATCATGTCATATGCAAAGAATGATAGTTTGACTTCTTCCTTTCATGTACATATTCTTTTTATTTCTTTCTTTTGCCTGATTTCACAGGCTTAGGTTTTGGGTACTATACTGAACAGGAGCGGTGATAGTGAACATCCTTGTCTTGTTTCTGATTTTAAAGGGAAGGCTTTAAGCTCTTCCCCATTTAGAATAACATTGGTGGACTTTTGTCAAAAATAGCTTTTATCAGATTAAGATAAGGTTTTCAATACCTATTTTCTTCAGGGTTTTTATAATGATTGAATGCTGCATTTTCTCAAAGACTTTTTCTGCATTTATTGAGATGATGATGTGATTTTTATCTGTGTTTCTGTTTATATGGTGCATTACATTTATTGATTTACATATATTGAACCAACCTTGCATCCCTGGGATGAAGTTTATATGGTCATGATATATGATTCTTTGGTGATTTGTTGAATTCTGTTGGCCAGTATCTTGTTGAGAATTTTTGTGTCTATGCTGATTAACGTTATCGGCTCATAATTTTCTTTTCTTTTTTTTAATTTAAATTTATTGGTACAATTTAGGTATACAGAATGATCACATTCATTATAGGGAATTTGTATCTGTACATGATATGTATTGTTTCCTTTTTTCCCATTCCATCCCCTCTTTTCAAATCCCTTTAACCTCCCCATTCACAAAGTTAGTTTTTATTATTT
>RJWT010055263.1:0-10178 GCA_004365215.1 Cuniculus paca
ATCTGCAGACCCCTCTGGAAATCCTCCCATGCCTCTCTGTCCTAGGGCCACGCCCCTGGGGTAGGGGGCAGGGGGAAGCGCTGGCTCGCCTCATCTCGCTGCTGCTCAGAGAACCCGAGATCCACAGAGGGCTCACGGCCCCCCTGTTTGATCTTATCAGCCTGTCAGGGAGGTGAAGTGTGTGCGTCAAGCACTTCGTGCCTGTTCATCATTGTGGTTGTCCCCAAGTGGAGCCGGCAAGGTAACACTTGAAGTCATTTCTGCAGAGAACAGCACAAACAGAAGCAGCTGGTGGCAACTCAGCGGTTCCGCTGCAGTTTGAGAAAACACCCACAGAATGGTAAGGCAGCTCCGGAGACACCACAAAGCACACAGTGACACTTACACATGCACGACACACACTCCACAGCAGTCTCAGCCAGAGCCCCCACGGGCTACACGAAGAGCACCTGTGCCAGCCAAGGAGATGAGTGAAGATGAAGCAGTGTTCGTCGGGCGACAGAGCAAGGAGAGACAGAGGCAGTCCTTCCGTACATGGATGCCACGTTCTCGAAGGAGGGTCTTTTTGAGGAGGAAAAGGAAGACAAAAACCTTGATAGTTCTCACCATTTGAAATGGAGGGTTTCTACTCTGGAAAACTAAAAACAATTTCTTTCTGAAGGCAAAGGCACAGGGAGCCAGAAAGCCCAAATTAAGGCCTTTTTGACGTCAAAGACATTTTCAATCTGCTGAGCAGTGGAGCCAACAGGAACTGACTGATGATAATTGGTACAATTATTCTTGTGTAAAATAAAAAAGGTTTTTTGTTTGTTTGTTTGTTTCTACTCAAAGCAGAATGGCAACTTTGGTTTAAGTGTCTAAACCACCTAAATTTCCACCACAGTTACCACTGTCGATCATCAATTTGACAAACAAAATGCAGAAGCGAACGAAACTGACCCAGCAGATCCAGCAGAGGAAACAGATGTTAAAGTAGACACTGAAAGACATAGGGACAAATTATAACTAGCATTCAGAAGAGAGCAGTGCATAAAGTAATGAGAGGTACTTATTTCTATCTGGAATTTGAACCTATTCAATAAACACTTTAAAAGTAGTTAGTGTACAGACAACTAAAGAGATACACGTGAATGACTGGAATACAATTGTTACTTTCCAGAAGCACAAAAACTTCTTCACAGTGTACAAGGTGTGTATTTTTAGGTGACGTATTTTATTAGCACACTTACAGAGGCAATGATTACATTTATAGTGAGGAATTTGAACATGAACACAACACATCTTAATTTTTTTTGTCCCCTTCCCCTCCCTTCCCTCTCTACTTCCGCCAGCTCTTCATCCCTTTTCCATTTGGAAAAGCTCTATTGCCATTTTTTTGATTCTTTGCTTTTTCTTTTTTATCTCTTTTTGCTTTCTTTCCTCTCACCCTCATCTCTTTTTCCCTTTCCCATTTGAAAAAGACCCTCTTACTTCCTATTATCTACTCTTTATTTTACTCTTTATATTTTGGGTTTCTCACATAAGAGGAACTGTACAATATTTAACCTTGTGTGTCTGGTTACTTCTTTTAACATTATGGTCTCCTGGTGTGTTCATTTACCCACAGATGCCTCAAGGTGATCCTTCTTTGTGGCAAAGTAGTACTTCATTGTGTATAAACACTACATTTTCTTTATCTATTTATCTGCTGATGGGCATCTCGGCTGTTTCCAAGGCTTAGCTATTATAATTCATGCACAGAAGCACAAAAACTCTTAAAGGAAATCAGCTATGGTGATACATAACTAGTTTGTGAGTGTAGAGAGACTTATCATTGCATTATTTTTAAAGCTACTTATTTTTCCTAGAAAAGGATATGAGCAGATTTCATGTTATACACTTCTTTCCATCTTGCAGATCTATGAGATTTCTTACAATTAAGTTTAGCAAACGCAAAAGACATTAGTGTGAATCTGGTAGAAATCCTCCAGCCACAGGCACAGTATTTTAGAGCAGCCCACCTAATCCTTACCACACACACAAATCACTTGAGAATTTTGCTGAAACACAGGCTATGATTCAGTTAGTCTGGGGTGACCCTGGAGGGTTGGTGTTTTTTGTAACACTTGCAGATAACAAGCATGTTCATGATGTACAGAGCAGTTTGACTAGCAATGTCTTGAAGAAGGAATCAAATTGTACAAAGTCACATTCAATCAACATTCTTTTACACAAGATAAATTTATTGCATATCAACCATGAAGTTGGCTTCTACAAAGTGAGAACTGTCCTTTTCCTTAAAAAATATCAGCGATACATAGTTATTTGGAATCAATGGACCTGTTTTGTATCCAGTAGAATCCATCGGAGGCAGGAATCAGCCAAGATAACAATGGCAGTGTCAAGGGTTTTGAACTTTGCATTGGCTTTGTGGTGGGTGACAGAAATTTGTATGGATGTAAACTCGTACAGCAGAGGTTACTCTGGGACTCAGCACAGAACTCTCAGACACTGGTAGGCGAGCAGAGAGCAGCCCTAGAAACACAGCATGCCATTTTCCAGCTCTTCATCAGAATGTCCTGCAGACTGCCAGAGCGACCATGGGCAAGCTGATGGCCCTTCTCACCAGGGCATTCATCACTGAAATGAAATCTGACACCACAATTGTCATTTTAGTGAGAGGATGATAAAAGTCATTTAACCTTTCCACTGGTTAGGCTGATGATTCCCACTGCCTCTGCTCCCAATGAGCAGGCGATCCTGAGTTTCTCCAGATCGGTAGACTCAAGTTACACAGTGCATGCTAACGTGCGGGCAGATCTTTCCTTTTCACATTACAAGTTGATTTCTATCTGATCATTTTCAAACTTCACACAAGTAGAATTTCCACATTCACTCCAGTTCGAAGCAAGCACCTTGATTTCCTCCCCATTCACAGCATGAAGAGCCTCAAAGGCCCAGATAAATGATGAAAGGAGATAATATTCTGTGCACAGATGAGGCCCTGTCTCCACTGTCTTACAGCTGTCAGGGTCATAATTGATGTGTCTCCCAGGGCAGCAATAGTTTCACACAACCAACCGGTTTTGTCCTGTTGGGAATTAACCCTGTCACTCAGTCTAATTCTCCATTGGCATGAGACATTCATTACCAAAGATTTGTCATTGGTGATACAATCATGTGCACTTGATATTTAACTGTGATATTTAATATCCCTTGAATGAGGGACAATTCTGAGGGTGCAGGAAAGACTACCACACAAAGAAAAAAGGAGCAGTTGTTTTTCCTGCTATAACTCCATATGAATGACAGTCTACACCCTTTGAACTAACTGATTTAATCTAAATTTTGGGAACAGGGAGACCCAACCAGAGATTTGAAAGATTGAGTACAATGCTTCTAGATATGCACTTGCTCACTCACAATGCAAATATTTAGTGAACATTTTCCATGGGCAGCCACAATTGAAGACCCTTCCCATTGTTTCAGTAAAAAGTACTCTGAAAGGCAGTAGGATCAGCTAGGAACTCTTGTAGGAGATTTAAAATGCAAAAGGGAGAATACAACAATGCAGCAAATACCTTGAGAGAGGAGAGCTGGGCTCTGACCCTAGCTCTAACCTGAGCAGGGTGGGAGAATTTGAGCAGGACTAAGCTGGCTCCAACGTCTTTTTTTGCGGGTCCTTCATAAAAGCTGATGTTTTATGACTCCATGTGGTTAAAAGCCATCTCATCTTCTAAGGACATTGTGTCTCTCCCACCCTTTATCTTGCAAGCTATTAGTGGTGGCAATCCAATCAGCTCAACATGAGGGACCTGCAGGTGATATGTGGTATGAATTTCATCACCAGCTCCCCAAAATACATTCTGAAGTCTGTCAGTATTTCACAAACCAGGAGGGAACTGACCTTATGCAACCCAAAAGGCAGGTCTAGAGATTTCTGTAATGTCTACGGAGGGCATACTCTGTCTGCTTTAAGAAAATTAAAACTAACAAGAAGACCAGGGTAGAAACAAATCACATCCTCAATTAATTTTCCTCTGGATCAACTTGGGTATCTGGGACAAAGAAAGTTGGACCCTTTTGGTTTCTAAGATAACAGAAACTTTGGTCAAATTTTGTCTACTCTATCTCATTTAACTGTCATAATAACCCTGTGTTGGAGGTTATTTCCTTCAAACTATAGTTAAGGGAGCTGAGTTCGAGAGAGTTAAATTACTTTCCAAATACAGACATTCTTTGTTTAATGACCGAGTCACATTCTTGCTAGTATAAATTGATCACTGTCACTATAAATTGAGAAATTGTATATAGCATGTACATATAGTTAGAACAAAGTAGTGGTCAAAGAAAACCCCAGCTAAATGACTTTACATTACTTTTATTTGTGTAACTGTTACATGCAGTTCTGTGTTATATAACAGAACATAAAATTATAGTACTATACTGTACAACCAGCAAATATTAGAGTACCATATAAACAAGGTGTATAGTACAAAAAAAGCCATTGAGGCTCTATAAACAAGATGTACAGACACCTACAAAAAAAAAAAAGATGGGCCATAAGTCCAAGTGGCAGGTATAAAACCAAGCAGTGCACCTTGGTCATACATCTAAGCAGTGATTAAACAAGTAGGTCATTAATGGAGAAATATCTGTACTGTGTTTATTGTACATAATAGAAACAGAATTGAAGTCAAGACCTGACTATTGCTATTCAAGTGTAGATTTCTGCCTGGCCTTATTTACACGTAAAATATGTACTAAAATGTAGCTTGTAGAAAGAATTTAATGGCATGATGCATTTAAAATGTTAAACTCAGCCAGGTACGGTGCTGCACACCTGTAATCCTAGCACTCTGGGAAGCCAGTGCAAGAGGATAGAAAGTTCGAAGTCAGTCTAGACAATTTAGCAATTTAGTGAGATCCCGCCTTAATATAAAAAAAAGAAAAAGAAAAAAAAATTAAAAAGACTGGAGATGTAGCTCAGTGTAAAAGCCCTGAGTTCAATCCCCAGTAGTGCACCCCCCCAAAAAAAAAGAAAAAAAGAAAAGAAAAAAAACTAAGAGCAGGCAAACTGTACTTTCCAAACATCGGGACCATTGGACCTGTAGTATAGGCTGAGGAGATAAACACCCTCACTTCAGAATGGAACACTGATGAAGTGTGCAGATGAGCCCTTCCGTAAGAACTTTCCCCGAGTGAGTTATCACTCTCAGATTCCTGTTATTGCTCCCGAAAGGCTTTGTGCTTGTGAGGCAGATGTATACTAGAGGGTGTCCCGTCAACCTTGCTTGGGTCAGGGCCGATGCTGGTGCTTCCCCTGGTGGGGACACCCTTCTGGGAGTCTTAACAGGAAATGCACTCCCCATCCCCACCACCCTCGTTGCTTTCTGAGGACCATGGGTGATGAAGCTGTTTCCTGCCATTCTGTGCAGAACAGAGAGTCCCTGAACCCTTGGTTCATTATCAGCGGGGTAGCCAGCAGTTGGACCCTTGCCCCTTGCGGGGAGCAAGCAGCCAGGACCAAGCCCTTTGGCACCTCCTTGTCTTGGTTGCAAGCAAGCAAACCTGTCACCTTCCTGTTTTATCTACACATGGTGTTTGTTTCCTTTGACGTGGATTCTTACACTTTGGGTGGGAGGGATTTCTCGAAAAACAACATTGTTGTATGTAGCCCGTTCCCTGCCCCCCGCTGCCCCTTTCTCTTTCCTTTTCAAGGCTCCAGGAATTGCTAAATGGCACATCCTGAACACCCAGCACTCTTTAGCTAAAAATACCAGACCGTGTGCTTATCTCCATGGATGCTTCCTCTCTGGGGCCTTTACAGACGTCGTCCCATTTATCCTTAAGAACACCCTGTGAGATAGGATGCCAGCCCAGAAAGGTAAGGAAGGCCTCCAGAGGAAAGGTGGAGGTTCTGCTTTAAGGCCTTGCAGACAAACTCATGTCTTTAACTCCTCTCATTGAAATTCCATTCTCTGATGCATAGAAAATGTTCCACTCAGACAGATAGGGTGGCATAGGGCCTGTACCCCAGCACTCAGGGAGGCTGAGGCAAGAGGATTACAAATTCAGGACCAGCCTGAGCAACTTAGACACTTAGAAAGACATTGTTCCAAAATAATGAATAAAATAGGGCTTGGAGACGTAGCTCAGTGCAAAGGTCCTGGGTTCAAGTCCCAGTACCAGGAAAAAAAAAACCCACTCTCTGCATTTCCCCTTTAATACTGTGAGTGAACACAAAACAAATATAAATCCAAGACTCTTGAGGTATAGGAAAAGACCAAGTTTAAGTGGATTCAGAACCCCTTAGGCTACTTCTGGATACCTTTCCTTTCATCATATCTTTATTTTATTTTATTTTATTTTATTTTATTTTATTTTATTTATTTTTTGTCTTTTTGAGACAGTGTCTCATTATGCAGTTCAGGCTGGCCATGAGCTCACTTTGTAGCCCAGGCTGGTCTCAAACTCGCAATGATCCTCCTGCCTCAGCCTCCCCAGTGCTGGGATTACAGGCGTGCACCATCATGCCCAGCTCATCATATCTTTAAAAATTAGAGATCCTCCTAGTCTTTACTCATCTCTAAATTGTTCTCCACACCCTCTCTATGATCTCAACTACAACCACAATTTTTAACTCTCTTCCTTATAAACCAGCAATAGGTGTCATTTTTCCATGGTCTCTTGTCATAGTTGAATATCTAGTAACTACTTAACTACCTTCTAGAATTTGTATGATAACTTGTTACATGCACTTCAAAAATGTGTTCCAAACAGAACACGTTGCATTTTCCCTATTCTACATATCCTCTTATATTCTCTATCTCAAGACTCAGAAATAATAATACATTCCCCAAACCTGGGACTCGTGATGGATTCCATTCCCTCTTTATTCCACAAAAGGTTTCTGGGTTAAATATCATCCAGATGTCCCTCCAGATTCCCTTCTGCCCACCTCATGTTTGTGTGCAAGAATGACTCATGTACAATACACAGCAGAGCTCTCTGGCCCTCTGACTGTCAGCCAGTGGGTCCTGGGAAGAGACTGAAAGAAGGCCGAAGAGCAAGGGTGCCACATGCATGACCCACTGTCTCCCTGTGGGTCTCTGTGGACCAACTTCATTCTGTGCATAAGGCTGGGCCCGTGAGGTGGCCCTCTGAGTCCTGGGAATGACCCCTTCCTGAGTCCAGGAAAGTAGAAGCTCCTTACATTGCCAACTCCAGGGTATTTTTCAATCCTCACTGCATTTCTTAACTGATATCCAGGCACTATAAATAATCATATATTAAACTTATTGTAACACCCAGCTCTCATGGGGCTCTAACACTTTCCTGATGGTACCCAAATCAACATAGTCACCACTTTTTATCTTTTCCATCCCATTCAGATGTTATATTTTAAGCCCTTAATATGTCTGACCTTATTACTGAGTTCCTATCACATATCTCACCCTGCAGTCTCCTAGCCCTATCCACCTTGTCAAAGTCCCATCTAAAATGCCTATGTGATTACATCAACCATGCAGAAGCCTATCAAAGGTCCTAGTGACCTTCAGCAGATCACACACTTACTTTTCTGTCTGTTTTCTGAACTCTTTTGTCTCTGCTTCTACGATATCCTCAATGAATATTTATTATATAGATGGGTACTGAATAGGAACTTGGATCTTAAGACAAATATAGATATCTGTCTTTACTTTTCTATAAAGGTACAATTTGTCCTCCTGCAGGAATCCTCCACACATGGCTATTGGCACACAAATGCTCAGGACAATATAGTACCATCTACCTATGCAGAACTGCATTCAATAGTGAAGGGTTGCTCCCAGCTGCAAAATAAAGACTCTAAACCAAATTTCCTGAATTTGGTTCTGATTTCTCCACTGGTTCTGTAACCTCAGGTGATTTACGTTTTTTTTTTTTTTTTTTTTTTTTTGGTGGCACCAGGGATTGAACTCACGACCTTGCACTTGCCAGGCAGGTACTTAGGCCGCTGAGCTAGATCCCCAGCCCTTGTCTTTTTGAGACAGGGTCTCACTATGCCATTCAGGCTGGCCTTGAGCTCACTTTGTAGCCCAGGCTGGTCTTGAACTCGCAACGATCCTTCTGTCTCAGCCTCCCGAGTGCTGGGATTACAGGCATGAGCCACTGCACCCAGCTTACTTTATATTCTATGCCTCAATTTTATAAAACACCTAAAATGCTACCTAGTAGATGGTGAGTTACAATAAAGTTAGCTCTTAAATTTCTTAGCTGTTTCCGAGTTCACCACCATCATCCTTGTGTTTAGTTCGTGCTTTCATGAAAATAGAGCTTTACCTGGAAACCTTCCAATACCAAAAATCATTACAATGCTTAGCATTTGTGACCCTGGGAACATCCCCGCAGTTGTCATATGGACTTCGTGTAGGTTCTGTGGAGGACATTCTGCAAGAACATTGACTGTATTCCCTTCTTTGTCCTTCAGCAGCTTGTCAAAAGCCAGGAAAAAATACATTTATAAGAACGCATAAAATGCCTTTGTGTATCATTTTTGTAACTCTCTCATAACCTCTGCGAAAACCAGAATACTTCCTTCTATATGTTTGTACCTTTCTCTCCTTCCTTTTCTTGTAGAAGAGACTCTTTTAACATTGCATTTCTCCCAAAGAATCAGTCATAGAGAAATCTCAATTGGGAATTTCAAAGCAATTTTACCAAAGCAAAGGTGTAAATATCTATTTTTAATGATTATAATATATAAACTTAACAGAATATTTCAAAACTCAAAAAAAAAAGAAAAAGAAAATTAGCATTCCAACCTCCTGAAAAAAATCATCCACTAATATTTCACAACACTCTTTCCAGTCTTTTTTACATATATTTTTAGATTTGAGATATACTCTATTTAAAATTTTTATAGCCTAGATTTTTTTATTTTGTCAGATAATAGTCACTGATCAAATTATCAATAAAAGCAATGCAATGAGTCCATTAATTTAATTAGTTTAATCAGTGTCATTCTGATATTCCATGATTTATTCATACCAGTAATTTAACTAAATATCTCTTGTTCTCTGTGTAAAACTATGATCAAATTCTTTGGCTAAAAAATTTTGTCAAACTTTCATGAAAATTCCTAGAAATAAAATTGTTGAGTTGAATAATACAGACATCTTAATGCTTTAAATATACTTGAACACACTTGATTATGCTTACATTTATTTTAATACATTCCTGTTTGTATTTTCACCAGTAGCATAACAAGGTTATAGTTAGAAATAGGGTGTCATTAATAAATTCAAAATTTATATTTTATTTCATCTTTTTTCACTGAAATTAAAAATCATTGTCTATTAAAACACATTTATATGTAGCTTAACCAAAGAGATGCACTGAGAAATGAATCAATGATGCTGTCATTTTGTGAACATTTTGGCAAGTGTTTACAAACATAGATGGCATACCCTACTACGGCACACTGCATATATCAACTTCTTATTCGTGAGTCTATGATGAACACATCAATATCGTAAGATTAAATCAAGGACAATAGAGTATTATATAATACAGAAATGAAATAAGCATAAGAAACACGAAGCGGTTGCCAGCCCAGCCCAGCAAAGTGTTTTACAATAAACACTGTTTCTGTAAGTAGAAGAAACACACATTATGTAACAACAAATGTATAGTTTAATAAACAAGCCAGTGACATAGTCTTTTATTGTCATTACCAAGCATCAGGAGTTGTCCATAACTGTAGTTTTATTCCATATGGACTGGAAGTGAAGTGGATTTGTTTGAACCAGCACCTCCACAAACCATAATGCTCAGGATTCCGACAGCTATCAGATCACTGAAAAGTAGCTGCTTTCTCAGCTCCATAATAACGTTATGGGACCACCATTGCATATGCAGCTTGTCATTGACCTTCGTGTCATTATGTGGCGCTGAGTATAGATATAAAATAGCTTAACCTCTGTTTCAAATCCATACATTTTCGTTTCCCTCAGAGGCTCTGACTTAGGCAGCACTGTGCTTCGTTATATATCCTGCGGGATATGTAAGGACTGGCTCCTCTTCCATCAAAGATGCATTGTGGCACAGCACACAACACCTTCTTGGTGGACACCCTGAAGCAGGACCATAGAGAGCTCCTGCAGCCTGCCTGTGCTCCGGGTCACAGCTCCAGCTGGCTCCTTGCAGAGACTGTG
>RJWT010055264.1:0-10176 GCA_004365215.1 Cuniculus paca
CTATAAAGAAAGATAACCTTGAGACTATGGTAGGTAAATGGATACAACTTGAGATCATGCTCATGGGTGAAATGGTTCAGAGTCACATAGGTGAACATCTTGTTGTCTCCCTAGTATAAAAAACTAAAGGAGTTAGTGAGATCCAAAATGCACATATATGTTGTGAAGGTGAAAGGGGAGGAGATGTCTACAGGGGGAAGGCAGTGGCCATTGTTAATCTATTATCCTGTTTTGAAATCCTGTGTTGTTTTCATTATTCTGTTTAGCTTGGTTTTATTCTGTTTTGTTTTGTTTGATTTTATTATATTTGATGGCATAGACAGCTATTTCAAAAATAATAAAATGGATTATAACAGTCATTATTGATTTCCTATTATCTTGTTCTGAAGTCCTGTATTGCTTTACTTGTTCTCTTTTGATTGACTTTATTCTGTTTTGTTTTGTTTGATTTCTTTATGTCTGATGATATAAACAGCTACTTTGAAGATAATAAGATATATGGTAGCCACTATTGTATTCCAACTGTCTTGTTTTGAAGTCCTGTATTGCTTTCATTGTTTTGTTTTGATTGGTTTTATTCTGCTCTGTTTTGTTTGATTTTATTGTGCCTGATGATATGGGAAGTTATTTTGAAGATAGCAAGAAGCATCATGGTAGCCATTGTTGGTTTCCTTTTATCTTGTTTTGAAGTCTTGTATCATGTTCATCGCTTTGTTTTGATTGACTCTATTCTGTTTTATTTCTTTCACTTTTATTCTCTTCAAAATAAAAAAAAAGTAGGTAGAAGACACAGGTTGAAGCTTTCCCCTCAGGAGGACTGAAAAGAAGTCTCCCCTATGGTGTTTCGGAGGGGTCCAGCAGCCTGCCCACTGCTAGAAAGCCAACTCTCAATTGGGAAAACTGAAGTCCTTTATCCAACCCTCAAGCTGCCTTCTTCCGTAGGAACTCGGGTTTATCACCAGCAAAGTCCCATCACTATCATCTTTTCTCCACATTTCTTTTTCTTCCTTGTTCTGACTGAAACCTGCAACTTCTTCATAATAAGGTGTGCCTGGTATATCTCATGAAGAAAGCTTGCTTTCCTCTCATAGCTCAGCTCCTATGGGCTGGAATTGAAAATGGTATACTTTCTTAGTTCCCAGTGCTGCTTCTCGATCATTTCTCTCATTTTTCCTCAAAACCTCAATTCTACTCAATTATATGCCACCAAATTATGCTGCCCCCTGAAACACATGTAAACACACACACATTCTTTTTTCCAACTCTTAATTTCATGATCCTTCCTTCACTTTTATATCTGTCTTGATTGCCTTCATTTTACCATCCTTCTCTTAGCACTCTTAGACTTGGGCATCCACAAGGAGGTTGTATCTGACCCTCTGGGAACTCAAGTTTCCACCAATTATTTTCAATCTTATTTACTCATTTGTGATCATATCCAGATCTTACCATCATAATTAAATGCAGCTCTCAAATCTTGATGTTAGCGGTAAGCAGGTAAGAAAATCAGCCTCTCCACCATAAAGCACTACTTTCACAGAGCTATTGAAGAAAAGTTGTAATGTGAACAAAAGTCTCTGAGTACAAACAGTCTGACATCATTCAAATGCAATGTATCAACTCTTTTTTCAAAAAAGCTGTTTTATACTCTGAAAACTTATAGTCCCATATTCTACTCTCTCATGTTCTGGTGATAGTCATCAGGTCTTCTATCTAGTCTTTCCCAACCACAAACCACTGCTCAAAGGGGATGATGGCTGTAATTACATACAAATGAAAGAAGGGTATGGTAGCTGTCAGTTAGAAGTGATGAGCAGCCTACCTTCTTGTTGCAGTGTATGTCTTTAAAATAGCAAAACCACAATCTTCATCATAGACTGACGTAGCCTGCAAACTACCTTTCAAAACTGATGGAGGAACAAGATACTCCCATGACAAAGAACAGCTGAAGAAATTTATGACCACCAAACCAGCTCTGCAAATGCTCTGAAGGACATATTAGAAGGAGATAATGAACACCACAAACAAGTGAACACCAAAAGAAAGAAGCCACCAGGCAGGGGAAGCAATTAAACAGAGGAAAAGGAAAGGTAACAACCAATAGGAAAACAACCTGAAAAATAAAAACCAATATATATCAATTATAACCATCAACATAAATGATCTCAACTCACTAATCAAAAGAAACAGACTGGCAGAATGGATCAAGAAGCAAGATCCAACAATATGCTGCAAACAAGAAACACATTTAACCCAAAAAGAAATTCATAGACTAAAAGTCAAAGGGTGGAAAACAATTCTACCACAGGAACTCAGAAAAAAGCAGAGGTAGCTGTTCTATTTGTAGACAATGCAAACTTTTAATCCAAAACTGATCAAAAGAGACAAAGAAGGTCACTATGTACTTGTTAAGGGAAAACTCCAAGAAGAATACATAACAAGCATAAATATTGATACACACAACACAGGTTCACCCAACTACATAAAACAATTATTAACAGACCTGAAAATCTAAATAAGCACTAACACAATGGTAGTGGGAAATCTTAATATCCCACTCTCACAAATAGGTAGATCAACTACACAAAAAATCAACAATGAAGTGTTAAACTAAGCCTGTCAACAAATGGACTTGGTAGATTTGTTTATCTACAGAGTATTCCACCCCAAAATATTAGAATACACATTTTTCTCAACTGCACTTGGGATGTTCTCCAAATAGAGTATATATTAGCTGACAAAACACATTTAAGTAAATGTAGAGGAATTAAAATCATCCCATGCATACTATCTGACCACAGCACAATGAAACTGAGTCAAGGTCAAAGGAAATCACAAAAACTACATCAACACATTTAACACCACCCTCTGAACAACCAGTGAGTCACAGAGGAAATTAACAAAATTAAGAGTATATACAATTAAACAATAACTAATGCAACATACTAAAACTTATAGGATGTATGGAAAGCAGTCCTACAAGGGAAAAACAGAACAAGATCAAATAAACAACCTAATAATGAACTTCAAACTTCTAGAAAAAGAAAAACAAATCAAAACCAAAGTTCATACAAGGGAGGAAATTATAAAGATAAGAGCAAAACTTAATGCAACAGAGACTAAGAAAACAATATAAGGAATCAATGAATTGCAGAGTTGGTTCTTTGGAAAAATAAATAAAATTGATAAACTATTAGCCAACCTCATCAAAAAGAAGAAAGAAAACACACAAGTTTCAGCATTAGAAGTGAAGATTGGGAAATTACAACAGATTCTGCAGAAATCCAGGAGATCATCAATACCTACTATCACAATCTATATTCTAATAAGATGGAAAACACAGAAGAAATGGACAGATTCTTAGACACAATTTAATTGCTTAAACTAAATCAAGAAGCTATAGAAATTCTAAATAATCTGATATCAGTCAGTGAAATTGAAAATTTAATTAAAAATTTACCAACAAAATCCCAGGCCCTGATAGATCCACTGTTGTATTCTACAAGAAATTTAGAGAACTAATGCTACTAATGCTGAAATGCTAAAGAAATTGAAAGAGAAGCAGTACTTTCAAAATCATTCCTGGAAGCAAGAATTACTCTGATTCCAAAACCAGAGAAGAACACAACCAAAAAAATGAAACTACAGGCCAATCTCCCTAATGAATATAGATGCAAAACTCCTTAATAAGATACTGACAAACAGAATGCAGCAAATCATGAAGAAGATTATACATCATAACTAAGTAGGATTCATCCCAGGGGTACAGGGATTGTTCAACATATGTAAATCAATAAATGTATCATATTAACAGGACCCAGGAAAAAAACCATATGATCATCTCAATAGATGCAGAAAAAACTTTTGACAAAGTACAGCACCCATTCATGATAAAAGCCCTACAGAAAATAGGAATAGATGGTTTTTAACTCAATTTCATAAAAGCCATTTATGACAAACCAACAGTTAACATCATACTAAATAATCAAAAATTGAAAGCTTTCATTCTACAAGCAGGAACAAGACAAGGAGGTCCATTATCACCACTCCTATTTGATGTAGTTCTGGAAACATTAGCTAGAGCAATTAGACAGGAGAAAAAAATAAAAGGAATAAAGACAGGAAAGGAAGAAGTTAAATTATCATTATTTGCAGATGACATGATACTCTACAATAGAATATCTCAAATACTCCACCAAAAGACTTGTAGATTTAATATCCAAATTTAGTAATGTAGCCAGATACAAAGTCAACACTCAAAAGTCAATAGCATTCCTGCACAGAAGCAACAAACTCACACAAGGAGATATTAGGAAAACTACACCATTGACAATTAGGGAAACTATACCATTGACATTTTACACCATTTAAAAAATGAAATACATAGGAATCAATCTAACAAAGGATGTAAAAGATCTATACAGTAAAAATTACAGTACTCTGAAAAGGAGACCAAAGAGGATATCAGACAAAGGAAAGATATCCCTTTTCTTGGATAAGAATATCCAACATAGTGAAAATGGCCATACTCCCAAAACTGCTATACAGACTTAATGCAACCCTAATCAAAATACCTTTAGTATACTCACAGATCAAAAATAAATAAATCCTAAGATTCGCTTGGAACTAGAAGAGACCTAGAATAGCACAGGCAAAGCTGGGCAGCAAAGACAAGTCAGGGGGCATCACAATCCCAGAACTGAAATTTCACTACAAAGCTACCATGATAAAATCAGCACAATATTGCCAAATAAATCAGGCCTGAGGATCAGTGGGACAGAATAGAAGACACAAACACAAGCCCAGGCACACTCAGTCAACTTATCTTTGACAAAGGAGCCAAATTGGAAGAAAGATAGCCTCCTTAATAAATGGTGCTGGAAAAACTGGCTTTCCATATGCCGAAGACTAAAACTAGACCCATGTCTACTACTGTGCACTATACTAAAGTCAATGGATCAAAGATCTAAATATTAAAATAGAAACACTAAATTTATTGGAAGAGAAGTTTGGTAGAAATCTCAAAGACATAGGCATGGGAAGATATTTCATGAAGAAAACCCAGACTGCAAGGTAAATATTAAAAGAATCAACAAATGGGATCTCACCTTACTAAAAAGCTCTTGCACGACAAAAGAAATCAGCAACATGGGTAGAGGATATAACTCAGCCTCACAGTGTCTGCCTGGCAAGCACAGGGTCCTGAGTTTGACTCCAGGTACCAAAACAAACAAACAAACAAAAAAAGAAATTGCCAACAGAGTGAAAAGACAACTCACAGCGTAGGAAGAAATTATAGCCAGATGTCCCTCAGCCAAAAGACTTATATCTAGAACATGTAAAAAATTGAAGATAATCAGATTCCTCAAATTCAAAGACCCAATCCAAAAATGGGCAACTGAGATGAATATACAGTTCTCAGATGAAGAAATACAAATGGCAAATAAATATTTGGGTGGAATTCTAACTGCCTGTTTCTATTCACTCTCTACTCAATTCAGCATCTAACCCTTCTAAATGGCTTCCACCTCACTCAGAAAAATCTTTCACTCTTTTCCTTCAAGTCTTATTTTCCACAGAGCACATCAAACATGTTACCACCTTAGGGCATTTGTACTGGATTTCCACTTAACCTAGATAGTTTTTCGCTCAAGTAACTGCATGGTTCGGCCCCTTATGTTTTCTTAGGATGTGCTCGAAATGAGTGACGTCATCAGAGAAGCCCTAACTGAACACCACTTCCTCATCTACCGATGATCCTCTTTCCCTTTTCTCAGCCTCCTATTTTTCCTTTTTGATATAATCCATGCTTTTCCTTTGCTTGCTTTTTATCTGCATCTTTGCAATAGAATATATATTTCATGACAGCAGGCTCTTTGATTTTGTTCAGTCATATCTCCAACATTTAAAACAGTACCTGACAGATAGTTGTTACTTAACTGTATTTTTGTAGTAAATGAATGAATCATATGATACACTTTATAAAGATTCAAGGGAGAAAATCTTTCTGTATCGACAATACTGTCATACTTCTCTTTTCACTTACTTCTGCATGCTTAATGCCAAATTTTGGAACTCTCTACATCAACCCCAGCTTCATTCTCTTTTTTTTTTTCTCATTTGTCATAAATTTCCAATTAACTCTGTAACTGGTATTTACTCTGTAATTTTGGTATATTAATTTTACCTCCTTTAATTCCATTACATACTGTGTAAAAGGTAAACAATCATGAAATTATAGCTTATGGTTAGCAAGGGAAAGAGCTATTAAAGTCTATCCAGGGTAATTTTATGATGTAAATTCTAAGACAACACTTCAAATCACTCCTAAAGATACTTTTAAAAATCTTAGCAAATAGTGAAACTAAAACTAGCAGTATTTTTGCAAAGATTATGGAGAGACCTTTTAAGAAAGTATGGTTAAATTTTGTAGAAATAACTCATCATATTCTGAAAGAGATCATTTTTTATTAGCTTGAATAATTTTGAAAACTTTCTAATAGTATTTTCTTCTTATTAGTATACTTTATTAATGTTATAGAAATGGAAAATTGTTTTCCCTAAAAATACACATGTATATTTATGCATTGATATTAAGAAATTATCCTAGCCAGGTTTATTTATAGTCTGATTATGGTTTATTATTATTTCTTGCATTATCGAGGGACTTGGGCAGGAGGAATACAAAATATTTACAAATATGTCCTTTCTAACATAGAGGATATTGAATTTATCAAACAGTTATTTACACAATTCAATATTCCCTCCAGATCTCAAAACAATGACAAACAGCTGAATTCCTTCTTTATAAAGTCTTAATTGGTCTTTAATGTGGAATGCATTGAAAATGTGTTAAAGGACAAATAGCAGAAAAATTCACCAAATAATTCCACTGAATTGTCAATGGCTGCACTTTACTTTAAAATTGCACTCTTGTGTGTATACAAAGTAAAACATAATGAATAAAGTAGACATGTGATGCATTAAGCAGCTAAGGCTGCTGTAATAAAATGCTGTCAACTGAGTGAGTTAACCAATAGAAATTTATTTTCTCAGAGCTTTAGAGGTTTAAAGTCCAAAATCAGAGTGCCAGCAAGGCTCTCTCTCTCTTTCTCTCTCTCTCTCCTCTCTCTCACTGATGGCTGCCTTCTTCCTGTTTCTTCACAAGGTGGACAGAAAGCAAGCTCTCCTCTCTCTCTCTCTTCTTATAAGGGCACTAATCTCATCACAAAGGCCCCATTCTCTCTTCATCCAAGCATAATAACTAACCTTCCAAAAGCCCCATCTCCAAATACCATCACATTGGGGATTCAGGCACTAACGTGAGTTTGCAGAGACAGAAAACATGCTAAATGCGAATTTTTATATTTTCAAATAAAGTGTCAAATGAAAAAATATTTCAAACATATTTTAGACCTGTGGTAGATCTGAGTTTCACTTTGTGGCAGGCAGAATTTCAAATGACCCAAGATCCCCACTCCTTCTCATGGTCGCCCTGTGTAATCCCACCTTTCAAGGATAGGGGCAGAATCTAAAAATATGATGGAATTCATTTCTGTCATTTGGATGCAAATCACAGAACCCTTTCAAAGAAAGGGAAGCATCAGATGCTTTGCTGGGGACCTTAGAGAAGAAACTGCCCTGAGTTCCACAGCTGCAGGGAAATGTGATGCCATCAGCAAGGAAGAGGACCCAGTCCACAGGGTAGCAGCAGGTCACAGGCAACATGTGACTGCAGCTTTGTGCAAGGTCCTAAGCAGACAGCGATGAGGCCATAACTTTTCATGGCCCACAGACACTGTAAGATAATTAATATATGTTGTTCGAAGAAACTAAGTTTGTGGTAACTTATTACAAACCAATGGAAATCCAATATATCAGATTTAAATATCAAATTTGATAAGTGCCACGGCTTAACGATAAAATTGAAATTTTTTAGAAGGACATGTTGCAGAAGAGAAAGAGATTTATCCCTGATAGTATGTGCAGTTATATTGAAGACAACAAGAGGCATTATGGTAGCCATTATTGACTGCCTTTTACCCTGTTTAGAAGTCATTTGGCATGTTCATTGTCTTGATTGACTCTATTCTGTTTTATTTTGTTTGGTTGTATAAAAAACAAATAAATTTTTAAAAAAGAGAAAAAACTAGTATCATGGCAAAAAATAACTTGAAATTTACAACAGCTAATACATGACATTCTATGTATTTTCTGGTCATTGGGCAAAATTCAAAACAGCATCTTTCCATTTTAAATTTTTAAATGATTTTTAAATACAGCAGGTAAAATATCTTAAAAGTCATTTAATCAATCACACTCACTGTCTCTAATGAATCAGTGTGGCAAGGAATTACTTTTACTGAATTTAAAAACATTATGGATTTGATGGAATATTGAGTAATTAAATAAAATTCTCATAACTTTATGAAATTAAATGTCAGGAAAGATACATTGTCTCAGGTCTTAAAAACTAGAAATTTTTGCTAATAGTAATTCTCTTTTGGTGTAATTTGCAATAGAATTCACAATAGAATTCTCTCATGGTGGAAGGCCAACCCAAAATGGCAGGATTGCTCAACTGAATGACTTATAATCATAGCTCTAATCTAAAGATTATAACTTTTAATAGGTCTTGCTTCCAACAGACTCAGTTATAGAATCATATAATTATGCATAATGCACTATTTGTGCAGACAGTATGCTACAAAAACAGCTTTTACTCTCTACGGAGAGGGGCAGGGGGGAGTCAATCAAGATCAACAAGGTAGTTAAATTTGAAAGGCTGCCCAGAATCTAGCTCATGACCTAATCACAGGTGTTATGAATGGCTCGGCTCTTGTATTTCTTAGAATGGTTCTAAAACATGACTTCTGCAGAATCCTTTCCATTTAAGACATGATGACCAAGTAAAAAAGACACAAAAGACTTCTTTAAGACCAGTTATAAAACAGAATTGTGACTCTGGCTTTTTCACTTAAAATTTCTCTTTGTATCTTTGCCAGTTTTCTGTCCTTTTACATACTGCTGATGAATTTACATGTGGAAATAGATCTCTATCTTTTTGTTCTTGCAGTAGTCTGTACTCATGGTTGCATCACTTTGAATATTTATGACTATTTCATTAATCAAATGTCAACATTTTTATCACCTCTATCTTCTCAAGGACTCAAATCTGAATCTGTACTGCTACTGCCCACTTCTCCAGGGCTAAGTAAAAACATCTGGCACAGAAGAGAAATCCATATGGCACAGTCTTTAATGGCTACTTTTCTATTATTTGGCTTACCCATTCATACTTTCATTGATTTTGTCTTTATAAAAATTTCATCAAATGGGAGGAAGCATAATAATGATTTCCTTTGTGTTTTCCAGCTTACTTTCTGCTATTATAGCAGAATATCTGAGACCAGGTAGTTTATAAAGAACAAACATTCATTTGATTCTGGAAGTGGGGTGTCCAACCAAGGTCATGGTGCTGATACCTGGATCTTCAAGCTATTTCACCACAAGTCAAAAGGCAAGAGAATGTGATAGTGAGCAAGGAAGAGAAAGATGAACTGGTTTTGGTAACATTGCCACTCTCACGATGACTAACATGCTCCCCCGAATGATGATGTTAATCCATTCCTAAAGGCTGAGCCCCAGGAACCTACTCAGCTCCCAACATTGTTGTACTGGGGATTACGAATCCAGCACATGAACTTTGGGGGACACATTCAACATAGCACTTTGGAACTCAAATTCTTCTAGAAAAGTTTCTTAACTAGAAATTGCTTCCTTTAAAGTGATCCCTATTAAATCAAAATTTCAGGGTTCAGGGTTTAGACCTCAGAATTTTAAATCCCTGATGACATAGGTACACAGAGGAACACAGCTGTAAAACTTATAGTTCTCCGAGTCATTAGAATCACCCAAGGCATCTAAGAGACATATTTCCTAGTCTCACTGAAGAGTGTAGATGAGATTAATAGGCCAACTCTTTTCTCCATCCACACTTTTGCCCTGTAAGTATACAGCATCTTCGCCCTATGAATGGGGAGTACTTTCCCACTCCCTGATTTCCACTGAGCCATATGATCTGCTTTGACAAAGGATGTTACCAAATGTGGCGTATCAGGGCTGCATTCTAGCACCTCTGTTGCTGCTTTGAGAACATCCCCGACTTACCCAGCT
>RJWT010055265.1:0-10176 GCA_004365215.1 Cuniculus paca
CGGACCCCCAGAAGGGGACGCGGGCCCCGAAACGAGCCCTGCACCAGGTGGCGGCGAGGGTGGTCTCCCGGGTGCTGACGGGCAGGGCCACCCGAGGCCCCCAGAGGAGCATGGATGACGTGTCAGGTCACCAAACGGAGTGTCGGAGGGCGACGACAGACGGGAGACCCAGAATCGCGGAGGGTCCCGCTGGAAGTTTTAAATGGTCTCGGCCGCTCTCCTTCCCCTCGGAACCGGTGCGCCCCGCGCGCCTGCCAGCCACGGCCGCCGGAGCCGAGGGGAATTAGGACAGGATCTTAGTCAACCTGCGACCGAGGCGTTAAAAAAACCACCACAGGCAAGACGCAGGCCAGCAGTAACACTCCAGAAACAGAGGAGAAGCGAAGCGTATTTCCAAGGAAGGGTCCCAGTCCTTGAAGTCGGGAAGTAATAGTGGATTCTAAATTTAAAAAAAAATAATAAAATTAATTTCAGTACTCTGGAAAATTCTTACGGCCCTAATATTGTATCTTTATCTTCTGTCGTGTGATTTGTATAGTCCAGCTCTGGTAATGTGTCTGAAACTTCGCAAAAACTTTTTAGACACTTACAGGAATGTCCTCATTTTGTGAGGACTCGTGCTTTATGATAGTAAACCTCACTGTTTCTGTCACTTCAACTTGAGCTGGTTCCTAGTTGCATTTGTTTTATAGTAATTCCTTGGGTAGTGTCACTGGGAGGTGATAAGATTCTTTACTCCTGAATTCTCTCACCATTGAAAAGGCATTGCTCAGCCCTTTGAATTGAGTAATTCCGGAGACCCTAGCGTTTGGGCTTTTCTTCTTTTAGGGTGACCGCTTGTCACAATATCATCTTCCTTGCTCTAGGCAAAACTCTTTTTATGATACCTACTATCCTCAAAGTTCTAAACTTTTAAGAATTTGCATATTATATGTCATGCATTTACTGGTAAGTGCATCGTTTTTTCTCCGAGAAAATGTATCGTAGAAGTTTTAAAAATGTGAGTTTCTCATTGATACACATTGCGTGCATGTCACATTTACTTAAATACAGTAGATTAACTAGTCTCTGCGTGTGTTTGTGCAAATGCATGCAAATGCCACATAGCAACACCTTAGAACAGATGAGAAGTAAAATATCTATTGGGAAAGGGTGCAGATTAAGAAAAAAATTGTTAGGTCTTCTAGCAACTTTGAGTCTATTTCTCACAGATATCTTTGTTGTTTTGTGTAAGGTCATGTCTCAGTTGGGCTTGAAGTATAAGAGTTAGAGAAAACTTGAAGATAAGCCAGTAGACTCAGGATTGGGTGAGTCTGAAACTTTTCCAGTGCTGTTGAACTTCTGTTTTTAGTGTGGTTTTATGCAGATTTTAGTCATAAAGGAATATAAAAGGAGAAGCACAGAGACCGCTCATTCACCTCTGCTATTTCTATAAGACTGCAGCAGAGGACAGACTTTGGCATTAGTTTCGAGACATGAAATTATGGAAATAAGCCACCCCAGAACAGATTAGTTTTTTTGAAAAGTACTGGCACACATTGGAGGCTTTTTTTTGCTTCTAAGTAAAAGTGAGAAATGGTAGTAGGAAGGCTGCCAAAAGATTGCTGTCAATTTAATTTTCTCTTTCCCTTGCCAATTCCCCTTCCCCTTGGGAACAAGTTTCTATAAGTTATAAGGGGAAAGTTTTAAGGAAGGAACTTGCTTACTTGCACCCCCTCTGGGTGAGGCAAGAGTTGCCCTCCTATGGTTAAAATCATGCTTGCGGGGATCCCTAAAATGGGTTCTCATGGGGCTAATTTTGTTTTCCTAAATCCTGTGCTGTTTGCCCTTCTTGTGGTGAAAACAAGTACGTCCTTGGAGACACCGTTGAGTCTAGAACTGCTTTTAGGGAAGTTGTAGGTGGTACATATCTCCCACATTATCACAGTGAGGCGGAGCTGCAAGGGTAGCCAGAAGCCAGGGTTTCAGTGACACAGGCCGAGTTCTAAACTGGAGGTAGAACCTGGTAAAGGAGTTGTTTTTGGATAACTGTGTGACATGTTCTCCTCAATATCTTGATTACCTGTGGTAATTTATATTATTTTAACCTCATTTCATGGTATTTTTGTGGTAAATGTGCTTGACTTATTTTGCGAATTTCTTAAATGCTCCTTAGGCATAGAGCATTGTGACAGGTGCTGTGATGAGAAAAATGTGCAAGTTTATGAAACTCAAGCTAAATAAGGAGTTTATAACATGAAGCACATCTCATAATGCACAGTAGAGCAGGGAAAGTTGATGGGAATTTCCTTTGAACTGAGGCGTGGAAGGTGAAGATGGTTGTGGTTCTAAGTTTGGGATGTGGAGGAGTAGATCACCCAGAGGTATGGAGATGTGTAAGTGCAGGTCAGATTCAAACAACCATGAATCACAGAAAATTTTAATTTAAAACAATGAAGGACTCAAATGAACAACCGTGCCACCCTTCCAACCCCCCTTAAATCATGTCTGATTTTCCAGGTAAAAATACTTTTAAGGTTCTTTTCAAGGTATAATTTAATTCATATTACTTCCTTACTCTCACAGGCTGGTTTGCTTGATTTTCATTGCACTACAACAGTACCTTTTAGGATACAGCTAAAAAAAATTTATTCTGCTAGAAAACATAAAATTTCACAGAGGCAACCAAATCTTATAGTGAAAACTGTTTTTAAAAAACTGATTAATTAATTTTGGTACTGAGACTCGACCTCACTACCTTACGCTTGCCAGGCAGGCTCTGTGCCACTGAGCTATATCCCTGGCAAGAATGATTTTTTAAAAAGGGGAGAAAATAAACACATTAAGAGTAGCATATAGTAATTAGCTTTGATAATTCATTTTTGATGCTTGACTCGAGAATGTTAAAATAATTTTATGATTTATTGACAATAGAACGAATTTTTAACAAGCTTTAAAAATATTCCAAGTTATACTACTTGTCAGTGTTCAAGTGAATTAATATCATAAAATAATGCTTTTCCAGAAAAGCAGAAAATTAATTGTTGATTGAAGCAGTAATTCAGGGTATTATTCAAAAAACAATAGGTAGATTTGTCTAAAAAACAGTGTAGTAATTTTCTTATGTTGGGATGCTAATGGCACTTTCTCATGTACTCTATGTTGAGGTTTTAGATGTTGCATTTGAAATACCCTACATGACACACCTTTGCTTCAAATATGCAGCTCTGCAATTTTTGTACTAAGCAGCTTAAGGGATTTTCCAGTTTTATTTCCTGAAATGCAAGTTTTCAGAGATCTTCAATTCCTACTTTGTTCCTTTTAGAAAGCTTCGTTCCTTTTAGAAAGTATAATAGGCTGACCTAGGCTTAAAGTTGTTTGTTATAAAACATTTTTGTGTTAAGATGATAAATACAGATGGAAAACTCTTACACTGTTGAAATCATATTAGCTACACCCCAGTTCTGCTTGCTATAAATTATAATTAACACCCTGAGTGTCTTCTCTGGCCTGGTTGTAGTTTATATCTATGACTTTTGCCACTGTTTTGCATATTGTCTAAAATGTTCTCCCTAACTAAAAGTCACACCTGTTTTGGCTTGTGTCTAGATCTCCCCCCAAAGCCTCATGTGGTCATAGGCTTTTTCAGAGGTGGCTGAATCTAGAGTGTGTGATTGATTCATGGTGCAATGTTAGGATTAAGCGTGCTAAGATTAAGCATGGGTGATTACTAAATCAGTCCACTTACTGGTTTGGCACCACTCTAATCCTGATAGCCTCATTAGAATATAAAAGGACCAGAAAAAAGCTGCTAAGATCTCTTGCTTGCTTTGCTACCTTCTGCCTGCCATGAACTGTTTCCCCTCTGCAATGCCTCTGCCAAGCCACCCTACTTTGGAGCCAGCCAATTATGGACCAAAACCTCTACAAACTGTGAGCTAAATAAACCTTTCCTCCTTTAACTTTCCGCGTTGGATATTTTGTCTCAGCAATCAGAAAAATAACTAAGACATTAATTGCAGTGTTTTTTGAGAGGCATGTTGGCAGTTTATACCTTACATATGTTTGTGTGCACATCTCTCTCTCTCTCTGTATGTTTGATCACTTCTTCTTGGCTCTAGTTCTTTGTCCTCTAGTTTAATTTTTTGCACGTAATAGGTCCTTATTCACTAGATGAACAAGTCTCCATGTTATTGTGTATATAGTGAGTTGTGACTGGAACAGTGGAATTGATTACTTTACTGCATACGTGCCCTGTCTGTTTTCAACTTTACACTGAGGTCAGAGTCTGTCCCTAAAACTTAAATTGTTTGATTGGTCTTATTTATCTAATTCATAGTGGTCTAGTTTATGAACACCTAAAAAGACAGTTTTTCTGACTAATGTCAACTTTGAGTTTAAGTTGTATCCCAGATTCCTTAGTTACTCTTATTTGCTCTTGGAGGTATTTCAGCAATGAGCAATATAAGTGGTACCTTTTCCCTGTTCTTTTTTGAAACAGGATTTCATATAATTTAGGCTAGTCTTGAACTCACTATGAGGTCTAGGGTAACCTTGAACTCAGGCAGTTCTTCTGCCTCAACCCCTAAGTACTGGGATTTTTAGACCTGTGCCACCATGTAGAAAACCCTTCTTGGACCTTGTTGCTATCTGGGCAGTTTATATTTGTAACCCCATGGAAAAGTTGTTAGAATTCCAATAAGTTAATTCTAGTCTACCACTTCTAGTGCCACCCATGGTGAGAATAAAGACACGAAGGCATATTTGTAGTTTTGCGGAGCTAAGGGAGTCCTAAGTCCAGTTGGAATGATGGCTGACCATAACAAAGGCTTCAACCCAGGGCCAAACTTGAGTTTTATTAATTTGTAAAGGAGAGGGTGGCTCAGGGATGTGTAACTGAGAGAAAGGGACGTATGAGAGTGCTGATAGGTAGGAGCCTGATAGCACCTCTGCAATGTGCAGGGGGGCAGGGAGGGAAAGAGGGAGAGAGAGAAATATGCAGAAAGAGTAATCTGCATAACAGATTGAGTGTGAATCTTCTGTTTAGGGGTTGGCGCTTTGGCTTTTATGTGTAACCTTCATGCCCTGAGATGTCATAGCCTCTTTCTAGAACATCAGGCTCAATCCTAGCCATCAGCATCACTCAGCCTAGCTCACCATGCTACTTAGGAGCCATAGGCATCACTAACCTTCACATTGCTTTAAAGACTACATATCAGCACCTAAGCCAGACTCATTTGCATTGCTTAAAGCCAATTGAGGGGATAAGGAAATAGCCTAGTAAGCTCTGTACATATCAGTACATGGAAATAGGGCCAGGTTTAGCCAGATGAAGACAAATACTCTTCTAAGGAGAGCCGTCCAGTCCTGGTGGTCCTCCATACCACGACATCTGACTGATACCTTTTTCTGCAGAGCCTCAGTTTCTGTGTATGTGAAATGATGGCTTTATATTCCTTGAGGTGCCTTCCATCTCTGAGATTCTGTGTCAGTGTTTTGGGATGAATTTCACTGAGTGTGGCAGCATAAAAATATGTCTACATTAAATATATATCCTCCTAAGAAATGACAACATGGTAGATTTCCACATATAAATACAACAACTACATATATATATATATATATATATATATATGTATATATATATATATATATGTGTGTGTGTGTGTGTGTATATGTATGGTTTTGATTCTGATTATATGATTTATATATAGTTTTGATTCTAATTCTAATTCATAGTGAATACAACTCCAAATTTTTTGTAGCTTCCTTCAGTGACTTTCCACTGCACTGAAAAGAAACTACAAATTTATTACAAAGTCTAATGGTCTAGCCCCCTTCTTACCCCTAAAATCTGAACTTCTACCTCTCTTTCATTACCTCTCTCCTCAAGCTGGGATTCTTCCTTAGTCTTAAGCATGCCTGGCTTGTTCCTGTGTTATGGCCTTTGTATTGGCTGTCCGCTCCAAGCAGAATGTTTGCCACTTGATTTTTGAATGGTAGTTTTCTTGCCATTCACATTTCTGCTTAAATTCACTTCTTTTGCGAGGCTTTAAAACTGACCATTCTGTCACTGTGATTTCACCAGACTTGAATTCTCTGCATAGCACTTAGCGCTGTTTGATATAATTCTTAAGTTCTCTGCATAGCACTTAGCGCTGTTTGATATAATTCTTGTCTATAATTTATTACATTGTCTCACATGTGATTGTAAATTCCATGAGAATAAGGGACCCCTTTGTGTCTTGTCTGTCTTACTGTGTATCCTCCGAATCTAGAACAGTGGCCGGGCTCGACACATGCTCAGCTTGTATTTGTTGAAGGAATGGAAGACGATGCTGGCAGGTTGTGGTAATTTGGCAGTAACACTGTCCTTTAGGAAATGATTTGGAAATCTACCATGTTGTCATTTCTTAGGAGGTTGAGAATTGTGTTTACTAAGTAAAATGATGAAAAGTACCCTGAAGCGTTTACTGATATTTCAAGTTATTAATATATTTTGATTTATTCTTTAGGGGTAGGACTTAAGGAAGGCTCTTCTTTTGGTTCATATTGTAAATTTAATATAAAGAATGTTAAAAGTTGCTGGGGATTTAGCTCAATGGCATAAACACCTGCCTGGCAAGAGGTCATGAGTTCGATCCCCAGCACCAAAAAAAAGAAAAAAAAATGTTAAAAGTCAAAAGTTAGTAACTTTGGGAGCCAAAATGGGTAACATAATTTGCTATGGCAAACCAAGATTTACAGAATTAAGTACTTCATATTATCTGTAAGATTTAGCATAGGGTTCTACCAATAAGGAAGAAATTGTTATCTGTGTGGAGGATAGAGCAGAAGAAAGATTTGGTTGGGAAATTTTTCAGAGCAACATTAATAGGCATAATGAAACTTAACATACAGAAACATAATGTGAAGTGATTAGAAATACTTCCGCATCTCCCAACATCATTTTAAATTCATGTATTAACCTTTTCCTGCCTCTAAATTTAGGAATCATTTCTAAAGTTATGTGAGAGGCCAGGGTGAAAATAATTTAAACATTATAAAAATTCATTTTATTCAATTTTTTCTGGAGTATTTCTTTTTCCACAAAATATTACATATCTATTGAGAAAAATAGATGATGAAATATTATATTGATGATATGAATATACTGATGAATATTATATATCTATTGAGAAAAACGGATCATTTCAGCTATGATGAAGTGAAAGGAGCAGTATATATAAAACTAGAAGATTCGAATTCAAATTCTAGTTTTCTAATTGTTGGGTAATTTTAGAGAAATTACTTTGTAAGACTTTCCATTTGTAAGATGACAGCAACAACCTATTTCATAGGTTTGTTTATCCTGATGTCTAAGTGAGATAACATTTAGCTTTGAGCGCTGAGTGTAGCACATAAATAATATCAGCAGTCATATATTGTAAACCTAGTTGTACTTGCTCACTTCATTGAATGAACTTGTTCATTTGTTAGTTAATTCATCCATTAGTTTATTCAATCATTTGGCGAGGCAAATGTCTGTAAAATTGAACCTGTATTGTTCCTTCAACTATTATTTGGATGCACAATCTCCTTTCAGTTATATACCTCCAAGTCTCTGGACTTATTTTCTTCATTGAGTAATTAGCATACTTGAATATGCTTTCATGTTTGTTAATCCCTCCAGATGTGCTTTGCATCCTTGTGAGTGAGCAAGGGTCTAGCATAGGAGTCATAACATCTTAAAATTGACGTAAATCATTTGATTGGAACTGGGGAGAAATGAATAATTATTAACTTTTATTGAATTCTTATATGAATCAGGCCTTGTGGCGCCTGCTTTATCATTGATTTTACACTCCTCAGAATTGTTCCCAAAAGTCTATTTGTATCCCTTAAAATGACTGGTATTCTTTCTGTACATGTGGAACGAAGATTGTTCAAAACAGAAAAAGAAGTAGTTACTTGTTTGCTCTAACAATACAAGCAAATACATTTAAAAGTGCATTTTAATGGAAAATTAATTTTTGAATGATGATGAAAAATAAGTGGAGACTTTCATAATACTTTTGGAAGGGACTATTCACTCGCTATACTCAGAAGATCTTGAGAGCAAGGATTGTGACTTCTTGTTTGTATTTCCACTATATCTGTTCACTGTTCAGCAGTGATACTTGAAAAGATGGATTTGTGACATAGATAGAAAATCTTTAAGGCTTTCCAAGATTGCTGCCACTTGTGATCTTTTTCTTATTTTACCTCATCTCTGAAAGTTTTCCTTTTTTGGCATTCACAGGGTGTTGCCACCGTTTAGCACTAAAGATGGGACTTATTATTTGTCTCACAACTGAATCTTAGAGGATTTACCTGAAGTGACTGGCAAACGTTCAAAGACAGACAGGAAAAAGTTTATTCCTGCATATTCAGAGGTGATTGCCAGAGGAAGTACTAATGGAGAAACCTAGGAAATGGAAGGGAAGGAGAGAGAGTGGAGTGTAATCATGATTGTTGAGCTGCCCAGTGTGCAGTGCAGACCTGTAATCCTGGCACTCTGGAGACTGAAGCAGGAGGATTGTAACAAGTTTCAGGCCAGCATGGGCTACATAGTTCAAGGCCAGCCTGAACTACAGAGTGAGACCCTGTTTCAAAAAAACAAAAACAAAACAAAAACAAAAACATGGCTGGTAGGATGGGTAGGAATGGTTCAGTGATCAGATGCAGGGCTAGATGGGACTGACAGAAAGTATGCAACTGGACAAATATAACTTAAGGTATTTATATGTTTTAGTCTGTTAAAGGCACATCCATGGTCATTCTCTTAATGTTTGTGTCCTCGAGTTAGTTACTTGCCAGCTTGGTGAAGGAGAGAGTCCCTTATCTAGAATATAACTTCGTGTGAGATGGTAAAATGAGAAGGAAAGTGCTTTTTAAACTGTAAAATACTATTTCAACGTAAGGCATCATAACAAACTGCTTTGCCAGAAGCTTGTGTTCTATAGGCGTGGCTCTCACAGTGAAATGACAGGTGAAACTATATAATGTGATCTTTTCTCCTGTATGTTTTTTCTAAGATTGCACCAATCATGGTTATTGAGTGTTTGGAACCACACTATTAAATAATGTTTGTTGTAAACATGAAATAATATCTCCCTACATCCTTAGTGTATATTTAATGTGCCATTGTGAAGATACCGTTACAGAGTTTTGAGTTTTCCAGAAGAGAGAAAATACATAGTGATGTTTCTTGATGTTACAGTGGAGCAGGGCAGTGGCTCATGTTTTACTCCTACCCATCATTTAAATATAGCAGGCATTAGTGTCCTACCTACTTTGTTAAAATACACTGACAGGCTCACTTAGCTCTAGCAGTATTTTGTTAGCTGTGGCCATGGTCAGAAGAATCATTGTTTAATTGTGGTTACTCTTAGCAAAATAAGGCAACATTTATCTGTAAGGGTATTTTTTTTTTATTCCTCCGAATTTTAGGAAACAGTCAGTGTACCAGTTGCTCATAACTCTATGTAGAACTCTAACTTTGGTTCCCAAGTCAATCTCCAAATCTAATAAAAGGTCTGGGCAAAGTGTCAATCAGTTTTTCAGGAGTCGTCGTAAACATTTAGAGAGTTAAAGAACTTTCAAGGAATCTCATAGGTAAATGAGCAAGTCCTATTTGTTTTATTATGAAAAAGCTGAACTATTTGAAATAACACAGACAGTAGATGCACTGAAGTCTAAAATAGTCTTTAAGAAGTAGCAGCTTTTATGCATAACCAACTTGTCCCTAAATTTATGGGGGATTCAGAGGCTTTGTTTTGTTTTGAAGTCAGTTGTAATACCATTCTGAGGTGTTATTTTGTTAGCAACAGATACTAGTAAAATGCTTGAACTAATGAAATTTATTTACCTTCCATATATTTTTTTTTCGTTTATCTGGTAGATCCTGTTTATTTAGCATTCCTAACAGAATTAATAAACTAATGCTGTTGGGGTGTTTTACAATTTATGGCAGCCAACTAACTCAGTTAATTCTCTTTCTGTGCCATAGGATCACAAAGTGGTGTGATTTGAGTTGGGGTGTGGCCTGTGTGTTTGCGTGTGTGGAATTACCCTCTGTAATTAGCATCTTTAAAGCAAAACTAAACAATTATACTTTTCTCAGTTCAGGCTCAGCGTTGACACTATGGTTTAGAGAGAATTTATTTTTTCTTAATG
>RJWT010055266.1:0-10179 GCA_004365215.1 Cuniculus paca
GTCAGCTTGCTATCTCTTATCTCTTTTATTTTGGCTCTGATGGCATCTCTTAAAAGAGTCTTTCTTGATTCCTCACCTATAAGAAAGCCTCTAAGCTTTCTGGCATATTCTATCTAAGCCACAGCTGTGCTTTATAACATGCAATAATTTGATTGCCTGTTTGCTTTCTGTTTCAGTCCTTTATTAGAATCTAGGCTTCTAGTGGACGGGCCTGGTGGTGCACTCCTGTGATCCCAGCACTCAGGAGGCTGAGGGAGGAAGATCATTGCAAGTTCGAGACCAGCCTGGACTACAAAGTGAGCCCAAGGCCAGCCTGAACTGCATAATGAGACCCTATCTCAAAAAGACAGGAAAAAAAAAAAAAAGAATCTAGGCTTCTCGAGGGCAGGAACTCTTCATTTCATCCATCAGTGAAGCCCAGTGCCTAGTGGAGGACTTGGGATATAATAAATATTCAATAAATATTGTAAGATGGATGAATACATTTCAGGATTAGAATAAGATAGATCCATGTTTGAAGCTAAATGCCACCACACACAAGCTGTATACTTATCCACATTACTTAGTATAGATTCTTCATCTACAAAAAAAGGGACAAAATACCATAGGAAGTAGCTGTCTATGGAGAGTACTGACTACGTGAAGACTGCTCAATGGCTGGAGACGCAGCTCAGTGGCACAGTGCCTGCCTGGCAAACATGAGGTCCTGAGTTCGATTCTCAGTAAGAATGCTCAACAAATTGAGGCTATCATTGAAGTCATTGAAGAATTAAGTTACCCACTAACAAATACCAGTATTTCTTTTCAGCTCATAGCTATAGATGGTCTGGCACATGCCATGCCTGTTCCAAGCACTTTTTCTACATTATCTTTTGTGATTCCTCACACAACCATGTGAAATGTTCTTCCCATTGCAGAACAGAGGAAACACAGACCAGGGGACTTTGAGTGGCTTGAACAAGCTGTTGTGGCTATACAGCCACAGAGGCAGTATTAACTCTGTTTCTATTTTTAAAGCCATATTTTCTCCCCATAATTCCAGGCTGCTTCTTATTAGCACTCACTCTGGATAAATAAACATAAGGAAGTCACATTCTCTGTCCTCTGGGGGCTCTGGTTTAGGTGATAAGACATATGTAAGAGTAAAATGAACACTAATAAAAACCAAAGTTTCTTAGTGATGCTTTGAGGTTTACAAAGCCTGTTCCAATATTTACAACACATTCAAGTTTTAAAAGATTAGTACTCTGGATATGTAAATAGTCCATACAAGTCAATACAAAAAGTATAAACAACTCTGGGGAAAAATCCACAGATTTCGAACAGGCAGCTCAAATAGCCAATAATCACCTGAAAAGATGTTTGGTATTATTAGTCATTACAGATATTCAAGTGCAAACATTAAGATACCATTTTTGACCCATCAGATTGGCAAAAAATAACATAGAAATCCAACTATTGTTGAGGATGAAGAGAAACAGAAGCTATCATTTATTGCTGATGGGACTCAAATTGTCAGAGTCAGTGTGGGGAGCAACTGTCTACTAGGAATAAATGTCAGCAAGACTGTGGGACCAGGGTTCTTCTATGAGATAAAGCCTTAGTGAGAAAACTCTTGAACACATGGAAAAAAGGATGTGCAAAAACATTGTTTCAGCATTTCATATAGCAGCAAAGTACTGAAATGAAAATAATCTGAAAGTTCCTAAATAGGGGTATGGATAAATTAGCAGGTCATTTGTAGATGGGATAGAAAACAGCAGCTGAAAGAAAAAATTAAAGCTATAATTAGCAAAGTGGATAAGTTGTAGAAACATATTGTTGAATAAATAAGTAGTAAGTTGCAGAAAGACACAGCCAGAATACCATTTATGCACATTTAAAAAATACACAAAACAATGCTAAATGTTTAACATTAGCTCTACGTACCATGGAGTCTGGTCAGAGAAACTACATGGCGCTGCGTGGCAGGAAATACTCCTGGAATGGAGGGGGCACAGATCAGGGAAGCTTGTACGGAGGATTTCTAGGTCTTAAACTGGTTTTTTTAAGTAAAAAACAGACTACTCCCTTCCAAAAAAAAATAAAAAAAATAAAGTAAACAAACAAAAGCACTTGAAGCAAATGCTGAAAAATATCAACAAAGTTAGATGCAGGTGATGAGTTCAACATGTTTAGGCTATGTCATAAAGAGAACAAACACCTTACTAGCCCAGAGCTTTGTCCTGTACCTTAATGAATTTGATCATTGAGAAAATCCTAGAGGCAGTGGGGAGAGGGAAGCATGGGACCCTGTGTTTGGTTTCAGCCTCCCCTCTCCTAGCACCCACCCTTGATTACTATCAACAGGGTTGCTGGGCAGATGGGGAAGAGACGCTTTGATTTTCATTAGAAAGGGCCTGCAGCTAGGGTGGGGCTGAGACGGAGTTAGGGGAAGGGCAGGGGCAGCCAGAGGGCAAGGATGATGAGGTTTTGAGGAAAGTTTGAAGAAACTGGGCTTCAGAGTGAAACAGTTCATTTAAGGTCCTATGGAGGTAGAACTGGAGTCTGAACCTGCTCACCTACCTCCACATTCAGACCAAAAGCAAGAGTTACAAAAGACAAGACCAGTGACACCAGATCTGAAAAGGTTGTGGTCAGATCCCAGCTCTGCCATTTAGTATCTGTGATCCTAGACAGCCCACCTAACTGTGAGTATGTGTCACTATTTCATTTCTTCAAAGTACATAAAACATAAACTGGCAAAGGGACTAGTAGGACTGGCATTACCTCAGGTCCTGGTATCTGCTCTGATGTAACACTATCATCAGTATCAGCGTCTCTTCAGTTTACCTAACTTGTTTATTTCCTTCCCCTCACTTTTCTCTTTCTTTTTAACCCGAATCAAGATGCTTCACCATAGGCAAGGTCAGCTTTCCTGTTGCTAAGACACAATATACAACACCCATAAGGAAAAGAAGCTGTGTAATTTTGGCTGATGGTTTCAGAGGGCCCAACCCATGGTATTCTGACTCCAAGGCAGAAACATCATGTCCAAAAGGCATGGTGCAGCACAGCTGTTCACTTCATGATGGTTGGAAAACACAAGGGAATGGCACCAGAAAGGAAGGGTCCAGGGACCAGATATAGTACCCAAAGCCATGGCTGCATGATCCATCCAGACCTACCCAGAAGTGTGCTTAACTAATCTTTCAAGCCAGGGAAGTTGACAATCAAGATTAACTGTCACTGCAAGCATCCAATTTACGTATCTAGGAGTTGTTGTCAGCTTTCCAGTGAAGTCTACCAAAGCCAGAGATGAACAAGAACATCATCTCCTTTTCTCTGAAGTTCTTCTTCCTATGAATTGTGTCTGAGATCTCATCAATTTTGGGGGGCAGCCAATTCCCACATCCCCACAGAACCAGTAATTAAAACCTTGGCATCTTTTTGTATGACATACAATGAAAGAATGCCTTTTACTCAACCTCCACATTGGGTGTTCCAACTCAAATGAAGGCTCTTGAATAGAAAAAGAAGGAAAAACCAAGATAATAAATGATGCCCTATTACTCTGGTGGAAATACAATTGCTTTTATCTGTAGGTATTAGAGAAAGGCCTATTTTTGTCTTTTCCAAGAATTCTATGACATTAAAACTTGAAGGTTATAGAATTGAGTCCCACATTCTTCATTCTTTCTTTTCCTGGTAGAAATTCTTTCAAAGAACAGCCTTTGTATCCTTAAAATTTTAAATTTTATTTTGTGTTATCAAGGTCTTACAGGTTCTTTTTCTTATAATTGTTTAGTGTGCTAAAGATTATTACCATCACTCTATTTCTCAGTTGGATTTGACTAGTAGAAATTCCTTCATATGGTTCCTGTGCCTTTTAAATATATCTCCAGTCTGTGACTACTGCCTTGTTCTCTGGCCCAATAAGATGGTCCAGATTTATCTTGACTTTTATTTGCCCTACACCCAGGATTGACTATTTCTCCATGGAATACTCATTCTTTTTAGTGGAGAATGGTATTTAGAAGCCAAGATTTGGGTATTATATATACTTCTCATTCCTGGAGAATCATTGCTTCTGGGTCCTTTCAGTAAAGAACTAAATTAAACACGTTTCTTTCTCTCATTTTCTACACACACACACACACACACACACAATACATACATGTATATATACACACAGTACATCTAGGTGTATATGCATATATCCTATTCATTCAGTTTTTCTGGAGAATCTTTGCTAATACTGAGTCCAACCAAATGCAGTGTATGATAACTTGTGTGGATTCTGGACAGTATCGAGGCATTTTGAATCAAGACTGTACATTAGATAATGTTTTATGAAGTTAAACATCTTGGGTCTGAAAATGATATATGGATGATTATAATTTTTGTAAGAAATAAGAAATGCATGTTGAATTATTTAGAAATGCAGTGTTTTGATATTGACAAATTACTCCTAAATGGTTTAGTGTATATATTATATGTATAGTATATATGTTATATATATATATATATATATATATATATATAGTATGAAAATAGAGTAAAATACTAAGATAAGTATAAATTTAAGAAAGACAATTACATAGTTTTTTCAACTTTTCTTTTGAAATCTTTTGATTTGAAGCATTTCATATTCTCTTTGAAAAAGATGGGAAAGTAGTGGCAAGCACTGGTCATGATGTATTAGATGTGTCTACTAGTCGGTACTACAGATAGAGCGTTGAGGCATCCATTACGTGTTTTAGCACAATGACTTGTTCAGCCACAATTCTCTGAGACAAGAGATATTGTCACTCTGCTTTATGGTGGAGGAATCTGAGGCTTCTAGAGGAGTAGCAACTTGCCCAAGATCACCAAGCTGGCAGGATAGGAAACCGGAGCACAGGGAGAGGAGTGCCCTGCGAAGACTGTCATCAAGACAGTGGTCACAGCAGGCAGGGCTAGGCTCTGCCTCATTGTTTTCTTGCCCACTGGGGCTCCATTTAAAAAAGATTTTTGCCCAATCTACGAGGTTTATTCTGAAGAGAAAAGAATATCCCCTCATAATCCTTTGAAAAAGATAAGCATCTAGCTTCCTGTTCTCCCGCCTTTCCCCAGACCTTTTATTCTCAGCAGTGCCTGTTCTCTGTGGTTACTGGGTCACAACTTTATCAGATTCCAGAGATGTGAAGCCCAGGCAGGCAGCGGGGACTCCAGACTAAGGGAGGGCACTCGCATTCATTAGCAGAAGGACAGTGATTCTTTGTCTGCTCCTAGCCGCTTGCACGCCATTCTACTCACTTCATCCATGAGGGCAGGGTTAGCCAGCAGTGTTCTGCGCACTGGGGGTTATGACCCATTATGAGATCTTTTGAAATCAATTTAGATGGTGGCTGTCAGTATTTAAAAAGTGATTTAAAATCAAATTAGACAGAACAAAGAATAATTATGAGTGCATGCTCATGATAAAGGTAGGTATTCTTTTGTGAGTACACACACACAGAGGTACACAGCTATGTGTTTGCTCTGGGTGATCATGTAAAACTCATTTATTTGGGTCACAGTCAAAACAAATCAAAAGCTACTGGTGTAAGATGGGTTGGCAAACGCCTGTTTTTATGAACAAAGTTTTCTGGAGCGTATCCATATGCACTTGTGCATGTATTGTCTTTTCTGTTTCCACACTACAATGGCAGAGCTGAATAGTTGCCATCCACGGTACAGCCCGCAAAACCTAAAGGACTTGCTGTTTGACCCTTCCCACAAAAATTTGTTATCTCCTTATTGTCTAGGCTACTGAAGGAAACGCTTCAATTTTAAAGTCAAATAAAGCTCCTATTGTATATAATCTCTAGAATTTCTATCTCTAGGGTTTGCCCCACAATAATCATGTAGGCTGTCATTTTCACCTATTGATTCGTGTAAGTGCATCCATAACCACAGAGATGTATAACAAAAGCAGTGACTGCTTAGAAAGGAGGAGGACGGAGTGCAGGGTCCTTCAGCATGGTGCCAACAGGATGACCATTCCATCCTAGGAAAATATTTTGATGTTTAACCTCATTGCGCTCAACCAGACGTCTCCTTGCACAAGTTTTCAACTGAAATATTTCAATCCTGCATTCATCTTGGGGGCCATGTGTCTTATCCAAGTTAAATATTTCCAGAAAATAAATGTCTAGACGCCATCTCATATAAATTAAGCACCCAGTTTTCAAAAGATTCTTAGCAGACCTCCTTTTCGTTGTGTTGGCGAGTTGAATTTTACAACTGTAGAAAGTGCTAAGAAGCCTGATGCACCTAAGTCAGTGACCCTGCAGGTGGCTAGTGAGTGCTGCTTGATCATGAGTGGGTAATGTGTGGCGTGTGCATATATGTGCATGCATGTGTGTGCTTCTGGGTGTTTGTGATCTACATGTGAAGCAGGGGACAGCATGGGGAGGACAGACTCGAGAAGCATATTTCAGAGGACAGCTCCCCTTTCTTTGAGAGGGTCATTTTGGAGACTTTCAGATGAGAAGCACATGTATGCTTTCATCTGCCTTGCAGTGGCGGCCATGTTGGTTCAGAGAACATGGCTGCCATGAGAATGAGACTGTGTGGATGAAGGATATGAAGATAGAATTTGCTTGTATCTCTTTGAATTTTCATTTTGTTTGTGTTTGAAGTTTTTCAAATGGGGTTGGATTCAGTTTGTGCTTTTGATGTTTATGTTTTCTTGTTGTACACTTCTGAGTCACTGCAACATACGTGACAGATTTTTTTCCATAAAAAAAGAAATTTTTAAGAAAAATAAGACTTAAAAGAAAAATTAAACATTTTAAAAGCACTTATTATATTTTTACGATGTATCTTTATAGTTTGTGTAAATGTTATAACTGTAAATGTTGACATAAAATTTATATTTGTGTAAATATAAATGTTATAAATTAATGTTATATATCATTTATATTGTATAGAATATGATAAAAATATTTATACATCATATAAATACATTTGTATTTTATATATAGTAGTGTATATTGGATATCACAGTAAGTATACAACTTTAAAATAAAGCAATTATGAAATTTTATATTTTATAAATATTTTCATATATATTTTAGTTATGTTTATGATAAAAAAAAATCCATGGGTGAATTTACAATGAATAGGTAGAACCACTTGAAATTCTATGAAGAGTTAGTTTAAGAAGTCATACTTTCCCTTTCTGGAGTTTTGCAAAATCATCTGTCCCTCTCTCTCCTCCCCCTCTTCTCTCCTATCCTGTCTCTCTCTCTTTATTTTTTTAGGAGAAAATTTGGGGGAGGATTTAGGAAGTTATGAAGTGAAAGAAAGCAATTTTATGTTTCACTGGGATACATGTGGAAGTCCTCTATTCTCTGTAACAAGAACCTTTCAAATACACACATTCCTGGAGGTGGCATGGTTTCGATGTACTGACTTAGTGACTGTCTGGTGAATGTCTTCATGGAGGTATACTAGGTGCCAGATACCAGGTGAGGTTCCCAAGAAAAAATGAGGTCTGTGCCCACATGGCTCCGGAGATGCAGGAGTGAGATGAGGACAAGACTCAGAACATAACCAGGTGAACTAGATAATTTCAGACAGTGGGGATACTGGCTGTCGAACAACAGCAGATAAGATGGAGGAAGGAGTGTACACCTTCACCTGCATTATCTGGGGTATCACCTCCAAAGAGGTGGTGTTTGAATCGAGCACTATGTGGAGAGAAACCCAGTCTTGTAAAATCCAATGAAAGAGTGTTCGAGGCAGAAAGATGAACTGGTGACAAGGCCTGAGTAGGGACCTGAAAATAATTCACTCTGAGGTCACACCCTGGTTTAATAACTTTTGGAACACTATTTGGGAGAGTAGGCCTGAGGGAACTAGTCTGTCTAGTGTCGCATAGGAGAAAGAATCTGAGGTGACCAGGGGACAAGATGAAGCCTGTTTGCTGAGTGATTATTGTGAGCTCCACAGTGAGTGGCTGACACACTGACCCTTCATAGAGTCTGTGTGAGAGGTTGTGTTTTCCAGAGATGGCCATGGTAGTAATATCTCCTGTCCACATGCCCTTCCTTCGGTGTGACCATTCCTTCAGTATGGCCTAGACACATGCCATTTCAGAGGGGGTCCAGTTGCCTTCTCTAGAGTCTGGGTGTGCTTATGACTCAGAGGCCTGGTCATCATAGTCAATGTGGCCTCCACCTGGTTCTGATGGAAAGAGTGCGTGGCGCCTGGCTACCACATGTGGAGGAAGCGTGGGTGGCTTGGAGGAGTGGCTGCATGTAGGCGCCCACTGATAGCCTCAGCTGAGGATATCACAGTGGAGAGCATCAGTCGCCGCCATGAGGCAAGGAGACTTTGTGAGACTCATGCTTCCACCTTCCAAGTCACCCTAGCCTCTGAGACTTCCAGCTGGGGCCCAGCTAGTGTAGAGCAGACGCAAGTTGTTTCCCTCTATATCCTTTCCCAGTCCCCAACCTACGGAATTCAGGAGCACGTTGGGACTGTCAATTCATGGATGGCTTATTTCACAGCAGCAGAAAACAGGAATAGATGCTTTATGCCTTTATTTTCAGCAGTCAGCACTGGATAGCCTTTCCAGGTAAGAGAGAATGCTGCTCAGCTCTGGGCCAAACAAGGTGGGGATCCCAGAGCCCAGTCCCTTGCCACCAAGACGAATGGGCAGCCTGGAGCCTCCAAATGGGCCACCCTGAGTGCTTTCCCTCCAACATGGTCCTCGTGGGTAGACAACCAGCACCTATGTGCCTGCACCTATGTGTGCCACCCTTTGAGGGTAGTCTGCAAAGCCTCAACTCGAAGGACCTGTTCAAAGTATTTCTTCTTGTGGCTTAGTGCTGCCATGCAAATGCCGCCTCCCCAGGTGGGAAGCATCTACTGCGAATTCTTTGGAGTTGCCAGTGTAGGATTCAATACAAAGCCTTGGCAAATATCTTGCCTCATTCAAATTCTTACTCAGCAACTTGCTAGATCATGAGCACATTGCTCAGCATTCTGAATTTCAATTTCCTCATCTGTAAATTAGGGGTAATGGTAAACAGTGCATATTTCATGGCAATATTGTGAGAATTAAATGAGTTAATTTACAGAAGCATTTATAATAGTAGCTAGCTTATAGGATATGTACATATACATACATTCTGTGCACATATACAGAGGTGTATGTATAATATATACATAAATTACATATACATACATAGGTATTAGGTATGTATAGGTATACATAATATACGCGTCCATTATATATATATTTTTTCCTTAAAGCTCTCACTGTTGTTGAGATTGTATTAATTGTATCAGTGCCATGTGGTTATACATATTCTTTATCTACCCCCTCCCAACCCCCAGCTCCCAACATACTCGTTGATGTGGATGAAGCAGATCTTATACAGGGAGGTCTTGTCTCAGAGTCAGCATAACGCTGTCTCCTCTGAGGAGGGACACAGGTCTTCTTTACTTTAGTATTCTCAGAATCCAGCACAGGCCTGTTTACTGTAAGAGTTCTCGAAACATGTTTGAATTAACGAATGGCTAAGTGATCTACATGAGACATGACAAGGGTGTATGCCTCGCACTACAATGTTAGAAATCAATTTTTTCTTCCCTGAACTCTCTAACTGTCCCTGATCTCAAATAGCAGATCTGAGACAAGCCCCAGTGATCTGACATGTCAGCTTCCCAAAGGGAACCAAGGTCAGAGGAATCTGAGTCAGTCATTAGACACAAAGGGAAAGCTAAAGCAGAGAGGGCTTTTACAATGCTGTGATTTCATTTTCATCTGTTCATATGGGTGACAATGGTTTACCAGTAGTCCAGGGAACTTGGAAAACAAAAACAAACAAACAACACAAAAAGCACCTCACTCTCACCATATTTTAAGAATATGGTTCTGAAATCCAATGGTGCTTTTATTCTTTGATTTGATTGGTTTAAGTCCCTTTCCTACTATTTGAAAGCAATAAGTGAGAAGATAGGAGCAGCTCTTTTGAAAAATGAGACACTATAGTAGCCATTGCTCATTTCTTGTTATCTGACTTGAAGACCTGTAATGCTATTCTCTTTTATCTGGATTTATACTACTTTGTTTTGTTTGAGTTTATTGTCTGTAAATGTAAGAACAACCATTTTGAAGAAAGCAAGAGACACTAGGGTAACCACTGTTAATCTCCTGTTGTT
>RJWT010055267.1:0-10176 GCA_004365215.1 Cuniculus paca
TGGTAAGATGTTTCTGTGAATTTACCCACTTGATATGTGCCTAGCTAGTCCAGAGCCTTAAGCAGAGCTCTCTTCTCTGAGCCGGTTTCTTGTTTAATGATCTGTAAATGAAACTGTTATTGCTTCTTTGCCTCTCACTTATGAGCTCCATTACTTCTCACAGTGGGCTGTCTTTGTAAGACAATAAAGGTAGAAAAAGTTTTAAAGCTTGTCTGGGGTTTATTGATATAAGTGAGAAAGAAGTTGGGTCAAAATTAATGACAGTGTTTTTCCATGTGGGATAAGGAGAACAAGTTTTAAAAATGATGGCTCGTTTTAAGATATATGATTCTGCCTTGGAACAATATCTTTCTTCTAATACTGTACTTTGGGTTTCAAGTTTACATACTCATTTAGTGCAGTTTTATGCTATGTCTAAGAAAAGCAATAAACATGTGGCAGGATAAACAAGCAAATGCTATTGATTGTGAAATCCAGCCTTTAAGAAGTGTTGCAGGTGCCGGTCTGTGATCATCAAAACACAGTATTTAGATTTAAGAAATCTATTGTTTGTTATCAAAATAAGCATTTCAGAAACCATGGATGTGACAAAATGAGTGACTATCCGAAACTAATCAGGTTTGTATTGTTCGTAGTAATTTTAGTAAATACACAATTTGAAGGTTTATTGTTCTCTTGTCCTTCATCAGCAGAGAAGAAGGAAATGGAATATGCAGACAGCGAAAGTTGTTGGATACTTCAAATGTTTAAAAGCCCCTTTGGAATAATTTGAGTGATAATAACCAAGTTTCTTTAATTGGAAAACAATCATCACTCATATAGCTAGTTAGTCTGAGAAATATTGTTGATGTTAGAGGTGAAACAGCAAATATTGACATGAAAAGACATGTATCTGCTCATACTGAAATACTGCTGTCTCTGACATTTTAAATGAGTTTGTGACCTGTATTCACATTTCCTTTTAGTGTTCCTCATTTGATCAGATTCCAAGTTATTTATTTTATCTATTGTCCTTCATTTTCCTTTGTATAGAAAAACTCCTGGACCCAGGTTTTGACACTGATGAAATTACGGTTTCTAATGCTCTAATAGCTCTCAAAATAAGCAAAGGAGGAATAAAATAGAATTGAATGCATTGTTTGTTGAAATGTCACTTTGGAAAATGGAGTTTGATTTATTTCAAGGATAGATGTAGTGAGAGTGAGTGCAGCTAGATTTAAGAGATAAAGCACTTTTAATAACTCTTCTGCAACTCCTGCTTCTTTTGTGGCCTCAGAAAATGATGAACCTTGAAAATTTGATAACTGAAGCTATCATGAAGAAGTTTACAAATTTTGGGCTCAAAATTCATCTTTTTCCCTAGCTGCTGCAATTGTTATCTCTTACTTAGCCTTCACTCTGCTGCTTCTTATCAGTATTGACAAATGTGCTTATGAGACAATCCAGGTATTAAGAGGAGTGTCTCTGAGGTGGTCCGCACAAAGAAAACCATGGAGGATATAAAATACGTTACTTCTATGCTATGTGATTCATGACTTAAATTTTCAAGAAAATTAGCTTCAGGTAATGGTCAATGCCATGACACATTTACATTTTTGTTCAGTGATTAATAATTAATAACTGGTGAAGGGTTGAAAGGGTTGGAAGGTTTTTTTTTTAATCAGAAATTAAACTATTTTAAGAGTAAATTTGGTACTTTTAAAAAATGTAATATCCACATTTTTCTTTACTTTTCAAGAAGGTAAAAAACGAGATTCTTACAATGGGAAGGAAAAAAAAAAGAAGGGAACCAATTTCTTGTTCCATCCTTTGAAAGTATGTAGATGCAGTAGCCCTGTCCAATGGATCATGTGTCATACATGTTGGCAAATTGGCTTTTATTAGATGCCTGGACTTCGCACATAAGTTCGATAGCTTCATTTCCCTGTTGGGAAAAAGTAAGATTGGTTATAAATGCTGAAGCTGTAGCATATTTGTTATTGTTACTGGGACAATGAGGAAATCAGCTGCAGTCTCTGATTTTTTTATGTTTTATAAAACATGAGTTCTGATTTCTGACTTGGGTACTTTCTCGTAAAATGAAATGATATATGATGCTTTGTTTTTTAGACTACAAAGCTTTACTAACTGGTGAAATGCTCCAAGTATTTTGGGGAAATGGACTGTCCTCAATGTTTTAATACAAAATATCATTTCAGAGACCCAACATTCAACTCCAAACTCTCCTACTCCCCCAAAGCCTACTTTCTTAATAAATCTATTTCTGCTGGTAATCGCTAGATTCTCTTGGGGCAGTGAAGGCCATATGGGTGAGAATAACTGAAGGGATCCTATGATGTTTGGGATTTAAACTAGCTTATTTCCCAAGAAGTTATGCCCTAAGTGGTTTTGATTTTCTTCTTTTACTTTCGATAATTGACTAAAGTCTTATAGATTTACTAGAACGAAATATTTTTAGAAGTACTATTAATGTATATGTTTATTTGTTATCAAGTAACTGTTATGTTTACTTTTAGCCTTTTTCCCTATGGCTTTGAGTTTCTTATGTAACAATGATGGCTCACTTCACCCTAAAATTCTGTTTAATCACACAACCTCATTATTAATTTTGGAAACAAATATTGTGTAAGAATCTGAAATTTTCTACTGATGTTATCTTAGAATACAGTGACAGCTATGGCTTTTCACAGTTCATAGTTCTTATGGTTGTGAGTGGAAAATATTCACTTGTTTATATTGTCACATATGTTTATGAATATCAGGTAGGGGTAGTGACTTGGCATTTGAAGTATCACATCAGGAATTCACACTGTAGAAGGAACATAACAATAAATACACTTTGAGTGAACTAGTAGCATGATTAAAATGAATTAACTATAGGGTCTCATTAAGTTGCCCAGGATAGCCTTGATCTTGAGATCCTCCTGCCTCAGCCTTCTGAGTAGTGGATTTACGGGTGTGTACCACCACATACAACCAATAACAATGCATTCTTGAAAAATGCTGTGATCTAGCATATGCTTTATCCTGGAAAATGTTCTGCAGGTACTTTAGAATAACGTGTATCCACTGAAAGAAGTGTGCGTGTAAAGTGGTGTAACGATTTCATTCATTTCCAAAGATAGTATTTCCAATAAATTTTGCAAAGGGGTATTTGCAAATATTTTGGTTCTAATGTAGATCAGTTATTTCAAAGAAGAACTTAGTCTGTTCACTATGTACCGTAGTCTTGGATAAACTGTGCACATGTAAAGTAGCTAGCAACTGGAAGTGTTTTTTAAATAGAAACATTCTGGCTTAGAGCAATTTTCTTCCCTCATTCTTACTAATTGACTGTGATACTCGAAAAGCCATACTGTTAAAAAGTTACTGTTCATATTTGTTAGATAGCAGTAAGTCAGATTGTATTTGGGGAGATGGACTGTGTTACAGTGGGTTTTGTACTGGGGAGAGTTATCAGGCTCAACTCTGAACGCAGCAGGGATAAATGGAGAAAGATAGATAAGGTGCAGGATGTGTGTGAGTGGGTAGAAAATTACTAAGAAAATATCAGGGATAAAAAGAATTCTGGGTAAACTGAATTGATCATTTTTTTTTTCTGAAGCTAGTCCAGGACAATAAAATGTTAAGTATTAGAGGATAAGGCATTTGATCAGGTATCAAGGATGAAAAACCTTCACTAAAGTGATTTAGCAGGCTTCTTAAACCCAAATTTAGGACAAGAGGAAGGACTAAGAGGACTCTGACTCAAGTGTGGTTCAGAAAACAATCTTCTTTTGTCATATATTGGCAAACCCTGGTACATTAAGTCCCGATTTTGTAAATTCAGGATTTGACCGACCCTTACATATTTTGTGTATGCAGTTTAGAAGAACAAATTTTACATGGTCACAATCTCATTTCACCATGAGAACTGTGGCCTAGAGCCCTTTGCTTTTCATTTCCCTCCTTCCTGTCTTGAAACCAGTAGACAAGCATGATGTGTTCTGCTCAGAGAAATAATTTGGCATTTCCACACAAACACAATAGCAGTGGTATTTTAGTGAGCTTTAATAAAAGATACTCACCAAATAAAGTATTTTACTATGTGTTCTTTACAAGTTAAACACTTTAGGAAATCTTGAAACAGCAGCAATTTTTTAAAAGAGTACTGAGCATTGTCAACACATACACAGTAGTGGGGAATAAAACGCTCTTTGGAAGAGTGATTATATGTGAATATGACTTTGAAATATGAGCTGACATAGCACCAGCCCTCTTATCTGTGACAGAGTCGTCTCCAAAGACTATCCTTTCACCCGTGCTTCTGGATAATACTGGGACATATTTCTTCTCCGGTGTTTATAATTATATACATTTTTAGGAACATAGTTTTTATATTAGCTTTTAGCTCCATCACATATGAATCGAGAAATAAGGCATACTTTCTCCTCCATGTACCAATTATAGATGAAAAATTCCTTCAATTTTCTAATCAGCCTCTTCACAGCCTGCTGCTCCATCTCCGCTCCTATAACCCATTGATCAAATGTGAAAATGTCACTTCCAGAGATGGTCTAACAATTCCATTTCCAGAAGTCATTCCCAGAAGGCATTCCTTTTCTATGACTTAATTTTCTTTCTTTCTTTTTACTTTTTTGTCAAAATGGCATTTACAAGCTATATGAATTTTAACTCTGCTTTATTATATGTCACCCAATTTTTTATATCTGCAAGTCTTAGATGCAGAAGAATAAGTCGCATTTTAAAAAGCTGGGGCTTTTGAGAAACTTGAGAACAGATGTTTTCATATTATATGCACAGGCCTTCTATAAGGCACAGTTAATCTTTCTCAGTGGTCATATGTGCCTCCGATTGGCCAGATAAGGCCAGCTCTTCCTTCCACCCTGTCTCTCTTCTGGTATCAAGGTTCACTAGGACCGAAAGTCATCACCCATTGTCTGCTTCCTCACCACCCACGTCCACCGCCTGCCATCTTCTCGTTCCTGTAGGAACCATGTGGCTCCAGCCCGAGATAAGTGTAGGCCTATGCTGAGCTGCCACCTTGGGTCCCCCCAACCGTGTTTCCAGGCTGTCGTGTGCTGTTATTAGGTCCCAGGAAGGGTCACCACAATTTTCAGGGCAGAGTAAGGCAAGTGTTGGCTGGACAGGGCTCTTGGTCACTGTAAAGTAGCAGCTTTTGCCACTGTGAGCCACAACTTACCTTTCAAAGGGATGGGAGTGCAGGGCACCTGTGACTCCTTACCACATTCTCTGAGAGCAGCTACCTTTCTTCTTAGTAAAAGTTAGCATGTAGACATTCAAATAGTAAAGCATTTCCTACAAGAGACATATTAAAATCAAGCTTCATATAAAACCTAAGCCTTTTCAGATTTCTTCCTGCTTGTTCACAATCACTCATTCGTCTTACCATGTAGAAGAAAGCCCTCTGAGAATTTCATGAGAATTACTCATTTAAGAAAATATGTATCAGAAAAATAGGAAATCTTTTCAAACCTGCTGCTCCATCCTGTCTTGAAATGTAAAACTTTTGGCGTTTGGTAATGTAGGGACAGTGGGGACACTTAGGGAGGATTAGATTAGGGACTTGGCTCCCTTAAAGTGGTAGAAAGGAGAGGGCTTCTGCATCTCAGCAAGCGGCCAAGCTGGCAGCCTGTGGTGTTGACACCTGCTTCTACGCAGCTGTGCTCTCCCACCTACCTCTCTCTTTAAGTAAGTTGCTTCTCCCTGAAGAGTTTCTCCTCAGAATTCCCCTATTGGTCCACAAACCTAGCGCCCCAGCAGCAGGTCCAATGACCAGTTAAGCAGCAAATCCAATGGCTAAGGGGAAGGGCGGAGTGGGTCCCTAACTCTCTACAGGGTTGAGGGCCTGTGCTCAGCGGTGCTCCAGCTCTGAGCAGCTTTGCCCAGCGTCCTCCTGCAATATCTATAATCGAGTTCTTTTGCTTTGCACTTGGCTCCCCCGATTTCTCTTACTCTTTCTACATTGGAGAGAGACAGACAAGTCCATCAAGGACGAGTCTGGGGACCCCTAGACTCCAGACCCTCTGGGCATAACAGGAATGTAAAACAGCGACCCTAAAGTGTGTACCTCATATCCAACTGATTTAATTTCTTTGTAGTTCCATTTTGATGGAAGCAAATTAAAATGGCTTGCACATTAAGCTGTACCTGGGAGCCTAGATGTTGGGGAGACTGTAGTATCTAGTTTAAAGTGCTGCCATTAAGATTCTTGAAACTATGCAGGATGCAAGTAACATTTTAAGAATCTTTAAGTGTGTCTTTAACAATGAAGCAGTTTGTTCAGTGATTCCAAAGAACACAAGAGAAAGTGCAAAGATGAGTCATGTCTTGAATAAAATCTAAGCCACAGCCTTAATGGCCAGCTCTTATTTAATAACAACTTGGAATCTTTCTTTCATTGCAATAGAATATAATGACAACAGCATTAAAGGGAAGTAGAGAATATTAACTGTTTTTTTCCTAAGGCTGGAGTTGGGGAAATGCAATGATGGCATTTTGGTTGCATGGAGAAGCCACAGCCAGATCTCACTGAGAGCATAAGCAACAGTTTCCCAGGATGGGTAAACCCTGCCTCAGTGAGATTTCAAGAAGTGTAGGAGATGGTTAGCAGAAGGAGGGGGTGAATTCCTGGTGGAGAGAACAGCATGTGAAAGGTAGGAGGAAAGGCAACATTCCAGCAACTGTGGGATTTCTTAAGAGGTTGGAAAGACGTATATTAGAAATCACCTAAAAATAGGGTGATTTGGCTGTTAACCAAATATGAAAAAAACTCATTCTGAAGTGACAAAGGAGTGTTCATTAAATGAGAAAGTGAAAACCTCTCCTTCTTCTTCTTCTTCTTCTTCTTCTTCTTCTTCTTCTTCTTCTTCTTCTTCTTCTTCTTCTTCTTCTTCTCCTTCTCCTTCTCCTTCTCCTTCTCCTTCTTCTTCTCCTCCTCTTCTTCCCCTTCCTTTTCCTCTTCCTCTTCTTCTTCTTCTTTTTCTTCTTCTTCTTCTTTGACTACGCTCATAGCTCTAAATGAAGCATCTTCATTTTGAGGCACTACAGAAAACAATCACAATGACAAAGTCTGAATGTCAAGAGTGTCAGAGTATTAGATGGGTGTCAGCAATCTCCAGACCTCAGGACTCTGTAATCCACATTTCAACTTCTACTTCGAGAAGATCTCCCAGGGCTACTAACAACCCTAAGGCAACTGTTTTCATGCTCTGAAAACTGACTGGCCATCTTTGGCTTTTACTACTCCACAAATTAAAAGAAAGCATCCAGAGAAATCAGTGATCTTACTGTCTTCTGCGTATGACAATGTAATCACTCGAGGCTGTAGTTTGGTGTCATGCTTTTAAAACATGGAGATACATTGGCTGAAGGAGGGGATTTCTGCAGATGTTATCTCAGAACACGGTGATAGCTATCGTACCTTGTGGTTCAGTTTTTATGGTTGTAAATGAAAGCTATTCTCTCATTTACATTGTCATGTATGTGTATGAATATCAGGTAGAGGTGACGACTTGGCATTTGAAGTATCATGTCAGGAATTCACACTGTCAAAGAACATGGCAATATGAACACTTTAAATATTGTAACCAAAATCTCTACCAGGAGGTAAATACATCTTTTTCCATTGGTAAAATAAAATAGTGGTCAGTTACTGTTCCCGCATGAACGAAATGTATTTATCACACCGACTCCGAAGCCCGTTTTTCAATTCAGCAACACCATTTGCTTCATTCTTTCACATTCTCTAGAAAGCGTTGTCATTACGTTTTACTAGAAAGTTCACTGGCCACGACATTTGCTTCCACCTTGGGGTTTAAAGTCAAAGTATTATGTTACATCCCATTTGCTGAAATTCTCTCCTAGCCTATTTCATATTGGATGTCTTGTATTTGGGGTCCTGCTTTTTTTTGTATTTTCATAAACAAATACAGTGAAATCCTGTCCTTGTCCTTAAAACTTTGTCTTCCTTTTTTGTTGGCAAAAACAAATATCTCATAACCAAAATTAGGTAATGCTTCTTGTTCTGCTATAGCTTCAGAGAAACAGATACTTTGTGTTACCACAAATTTCACTTCCATAAAGTAGCATAGTGATGGTGTCATGAAAATAATTCTGCCCTGTTCACAGTGGAGGTTGTGTGAAGATGAATTGTAAACACCCTTTCTTGCCTTTGGCTAATAAAGCTATCTGAAAAGATTTGAAGTTTCTGAAGAACTATATGGAACTTTTACTGTTGTTTCTCTATCCAATGAAATATAATTGATAACCTCAAGAACCTTGGTAGTTTAAAACATTATAACATGTTATGTTAGGAATATTTCAATTGCAATCTTTTAATCTGGAAACTATAGAAAATTGTGAGGTTGTTTCCTGAAGTCAAAAAGTCTTTTGTAATTTTCTCCTATTCTGCTCTCGGATTTCCTATTGCAAGAGTTTGAGAAACTTTTTGTTGAGCTATGAAATCTGTGCAAAGACCTTGCAGTATCCTTGGACAGAGAGCAATGACTTTTCAAACCTTAAAAAAGTATGAGTATGAAATTAGCAGAATTTTGTCTGAGTTTTGCTTTTATTGAAGTATACTGCTTGACAGGATAAAGGAGGATCATACAGTTACGATGATTCTATATTTGCTTGGGACAATTTTGACTTATGTTTTATTTCTAATACAATAATTAATAATGGCCCATCTCACTCTTAGAAGTATCTTAAATTATATGTGATATGTGATATGTCCCTCCTCTACCATATTTAGAATTAAGGTTAAACTTCCAAACATCATCATTTAAATTGTTAAGTCTTTTAAAACTCCAAGGTATTTTTAAACTTCATATTCAAATGGTCAATTGCCTTTTCATTATCCCATTTGTATTTGTCCCACTGATAACTTAATTTTAAGCCCTAAATAATCTCTTGTCTTTTCCATAAACTTCTTCTACTTACGTCATTTTAGATACAGGCACCTCTCTCATCAGTACTCATATATATAGCTGTTTTCCTTTATTGTTTCTTCCTAGGATAATCTTAGCATAACTTTGAATTCCAAAGAGCTTAATAATTCAAACATGAAAGAAACTGGAGTCCTATTCAATACCTCTTGAATGGTGTGCAGGGTCATCTGTTCCAGGAAGGAAGTTAGCCATTGTCCATCTCAGGCTTTCATTACCTTCAAATAACAATGACAAAGAAAGGAGTGTGGAGACTGAGATGTTGGAGGGGTGGGCTTCAGGGCGGGTCTGGAAGAGGACATATCACCTCTGCTCATATTCCACAAACTGGGATCCAGAAACATGGTTCCTCCCAAGTCCTCCTGCATGGCTCAGTGCCCAGGAAGGACAAAATAGTTTTGGAAAGAGCTGGATAATACTTTTCGACGTATATTTCCACCATCACTATCCTGCTTATTCCACCTCCCACTGCTATTTTCTTTCTAAATATTTCTTATTTCTCACTCTTGAGTCATTAACAGTTCTGTAAACCATCATCTTACCCCACACAGGAGCTGTAGTCTCTGACATCAAATGCTGCAAACCAGAGTTTTCATTTTAGTTATCTTCTCCAGAAAACTTTCTCTTAAGTCCTGACTCAGTTACATACATCTCTTTCTGCCTTCAAAGCATTCTATGCATGTTTTTATGATGTAATGTGTAGTTTACCTTTGAAATATCTGTGCATCTATCCTTTTCAATGCATTAAAAATCTTTAAGGAGGCAAATGAATAGCTTTGACTTTATTCTTTCAGAAATGTAAAGAAAGGATAAACACTTTCCACATACCCTTTACCTAAGTTCTTTGCTTGTGTGTTTTTCATTGACAAAATTTGTGTATATTAATGGAGTATACTCCATTATAATGTGATTTTTTTCTATGCAAACATTACAGAATGATTGAGTCAGTCTAATTAACATATCCACCACCTCACCATTTATCTTTCGTGTGTGTGATGAGAACAAGAAACAAGTATTTAGTCATTTTGTAATATATGACATATTATTAACTATAGCTACTATGCAGTGCAATAGATCACTAAAATCTATTCCTCTTTCTAGAAGAAACTACTGCATAATATCTTCCTTCAGCCTTTTCTCCCAATACCTTCATCCTCTGGTAAACATATTTATATTCTCTATCAGGCTACATTTTTAAAATTTTTTT
>RJWT010055268.1:0-10188 GCA_004365215.1 Cuniculus paca
GCTGAGACAGAGCTTCTCTGAGCGACCAGTATTTATTAGGTCTTCAAACAAGGAGATGGGATACTGAGGGTGGGATCTTGGGAATGGTTCAAGGACTTTTTGGAGTAACAGATTATGTTAATTTAGTGGAACTATCTTAGGAGAGAGTCTCCAGCTACAGTCCTTATTTAGTTAATTGGGGCTGGAGCCAGTGTCTTCAGCTGTGGTCTTGTCTTGCCCTTGCAGAGTCTGCTTGTTTTCAGGTCAGCCACGTCCCGGCCATGGCGCAGCCCTGCCCGTGTGTGCAATTTCCAGCTTCAACGGCTCCCAACACAAAGCTGTATTGTCATTTTCAGTGTTAGAGTCCCAGTCTGGTGGGTTAGCAGGGACGGCAGCATGCACCCGGGCCTCTGGGTCGCCAGCATCCTCTGGAACTTTAGTCCTTAGCCACTCTCATCCGCCCTCCTAAATGTGATATGCTCTTCCATGTTAAAAGGGTCCGAAGAATTGGTCAGGAGTCTCCCAAGTCGGCCGATGTGTCTAGAAGATCAAGGTCAAGAGCTTGAGTGTGGCCTGGGCTTTTCTGAACATGGGGCGGGGTGATATTCCTAGCTGAGAAGGTGATTGGAACTGAAGGCTGGTGGTGTGTGCAGGTAGTTGGTTTGGTCCCCCCATGCCGGGGCATCCTAAAGAGGCATCTGGAGATGCGACGAGCAAAGCCAGTGACTAACGGGGCTCGGTTTGGGCAGCTCCTCAGGACGAGGTGGTGAGGGACAGGCAGTGGGGATGGAGCAGCAGAATCAGGCTGGGGGTGGTAGCTGAGGGTCTGGCAGGTTTGCACAGCCTCCCATGTATGGAGGAGGGAAGTCGTTGGGATCATCAGGCAGGATAGGATAAGTCTTTTTGGTTTTCATCTTTGGGGCCTTTATATTTTGTTGGTCATCTTTTATCAGCAGGAGAGTTTCTTTTTCCTGGGGAGTATAAGCCCGAAGCCGTGGCGGGCTATTTTTACACAGTTGTATCTGTCAGTCAATGAAAGGAAATTGATCAGGATGGCCTCTTGGTGGGGGTTAGTCACTGCCCCAGACCCAATGGACGATTTCTAAGTTCAGGGTTCCCTCTGGTGGCCAAGCAGCGCATAAGCGGGGCTAGTGGATCTCGCGGAAAGTGCGCTGCTGAGGTTTCATTTTGACTCCTTAGAAGGAAGGAAGGCCTTTCCTGAAGTTTTCTGTCATGCAGTCCAACACAGTGGGCTTGCTCTGACTGTTACCCATTTCTAACCCGCTATGGTGTGTGTTATTTACCTTTGAATGGAGTCACCACAAAGGATGGGAGCCACTCCCAGAGGAACGACCCCTCAGGTGCCTGCCTGGCCGCACGCCTCGTGGGGACTTAGGTGTGACTTGGTTGTGAGTCCTCCTTGTGCCATGTGTTGATCTGCAAGTGAGGGCCAGATAAACCACTGTGATCAGCGCCTCCCAGTGCTGGCATGTGGGCAGACCAGTCTATGGCTTCTACTGGCTGCTCTCCCTCAGTCCACACACGCGTGCACAGGCACACAGAGTTCAGTGCGTTCCCACAGGTGTCAGACGCAGATGTCCAGGGCTGATCACTCTCTCCTCTGTCCACAGTGTGGATGGTAGCAAGCAGGTAAGAAGCAAGTAAACAGGTTAACTGTGTGACATAACCCAGGGCAGGCCTACCTTTTCTGAATGCCTGGACTGCTTGTGTTCCAATTCCACAGGTTCAATGAGATCTCTGCCATCACACAGATGCTCTCTTCCTTGACTGCAAAGGAGGCTATGAGAAAAATCTGGAAGGTGTACCTTCTCATCTGCTGATGGGGGATGAGCCCAGGCAGTGAGCAGCAGACCCACGCCAGGGACCTCAAGTGGTCAGCATAGTGTTTTCCCAGCCAGTGCACCTGAAATGTTACAGAAAAACCAGTATCAAACCGAATGGGAGACTCCTTGAACCCAGGAATCTAGAAGGCAACTGTCGTTTATTACTCTAGTGGGCTGATGGGAATCTCAGTTCCAAATCCTCAGCAAAGAGCCAGATTTGGGTTTAGTTTAAGTACAGTTTGCAAGCAGGAAGCACAAGGCATTACATGATTGGTTACATGGATTGAATTGAGTCGTATATTATCAGGCAAACTAATTCTCAATACATTTGCTTAAAAGAAATTGTTTATCATAACATAAAGATGAGGGGAGGGGGCTCAAGCAGAGCAGGCAGTGTTAAAAGTATTTTTGACTCGGTTACTTCACACCAACCAAAATTCTTGAAACCAGTTAGAAGCAATGTATTTTTTTTAATTGAGTGAAACGGGAGCCAAGAATAGTCAGATTGGCCCAGTGCATTATCAGAAGAAGAGCAGCTGGACCCAGACAGTCAAGGCTGACTAAAGTCAGCAAAGTGTTCATGTACAGGTAGCGACTTCAGAGGCGGAGGCTGCTGTTTGATTTTAACTTGCTGTAACATGTCTATGAGTTTCTTATTCAATAACTGTGTCTTTACTAATCATATAGCTCTATTCTTACACTACCTATGAGCACAGTGTCCAAGGTGTCTCTGTGTGAAGTGCACCAAAAGAGATTGTGCGTGCCTGGTGCAGAACAGCTGCAGGTCCTCTTTTGCACCGTGGTCACAGGGTCATACTGAGTCACTTGTTGAAAAGTCCGGGCTGGACCTCAGGACCAAAGGGCACCTCTGTTTGAGTGGTTTGAACAGCACTGAGAAAACAGGGTTACATAGCTCCTCAGGGCACTAAGGCTTTACAAGGATAACTAGCAGGGCTTCTGTGAGCCCCTAGGAGAGAAGGAGGTGAAAACATTAGAAAGAAAACTGTGGGTCTCTGCTCCCTCTCACATCCCTGAGCGGGCGATTCCTCCTTCATAGTCCTCAAAGGTTTATCTTCCACACCTGAGCCCCTTGATGCCAGGGCTGCCTGCTGGTACTGGGCCAACGTCAGTCCCTCCCCAGAGTGGACAACACAGTCTTCCCTAAAGTACTGATCTTGTTAGGAGTATTAATAAAATCTGAATCATTTCCCTGAAAAGTTACTATATCATTATTAATACGTGCGTGAGAGTATAGGGTGACATCTACCAGGTTTGAGACAAATAGGAACTTAGCAGATGAATGGCTAAAAATGTGCTATTTATACACAATGGGGTTCTATGCTACCACAAAGAAAGACAGACCTGTGTCATTTATGGGTAACTTTCAGACCGTAATGTTAAGTGAAATAAACTGGACACATGAGCTTAAATGTCACATGGTTTTTCTTATATGTGGAGCCCAAAATATAAATAAAGAGCAAAAGAAAGGATAGATAATAGGAAGTAGGGAGTTAGATCTTTTTCAAATGGGAAGGACAGCACAGATGTATAGAGAGTGGAAGGAGAGTAGGTGAATAAAAAAATTGAGACTTGTTATTTCTATATACCACCCCCCCCAAAAGGAATGTAATCATCATGTAATGCAAACATGTACAAATAAAAGTTAAAGCTGAAGAAATAAAGTGGAAAAATAATTCCCATACACAAGGATGTACTTTGTCTTCTGTGTGATCACTGACTGCTGACCAGACCCCCTCAGAATTTGCAACACAAAATCCTCCACAGGGCAGAACGAGGTGGACAAGGTGCAGAACAAGAGAGGCAGCTCCTGGTCCGTGCCGCAAGCCCTGGGTGGAGGTGGGCTTCCTCCGCGCAGAGGTGAATCCAGCTCAGCAAAGAGCCCCAGTCTCTGAGCATCACAGGCTCCTTCAGGAGGCTCAGGAAGCCTGAGTGGATATCTAGGAAAGGTTTGCAGAACAGAAATAGAGCCTTGGGGTTGCAGGGAACCTGGTTCGGGGTTGCAGGGAACCCGGTTCGGGGTTGCAGGGAACCCGGTGGAGTCCCCCCCATCATCTGCCTGAGCTCCACCCCATTCAACTAGAAGCCCTTTGTGTCTGGTGAGCACAGCACCCTGGGGTGGGGAGGACTCAGCCCTGTGCACAGAGATCTGCCCTAGTCAGATCCTGGAGGGAAACCACACACAGACAGCCCAGCCCCACGGGGACCACACCCCCGTGACTGTGCCTGGTCTTGGTGTCGGCCTTGGCAGCTCAGCCTGGGCCTGAACAGGGCATGAACTCAGCCTTCCCTGGGCTCCTCTCCAGCCTGGGCCTTGGAGATGCCGAGTCTCCAGGATGGGATTTTCTACCATCATCCTCTGCATCCTTCCCTTCTGGAACCTTCCAAGATGCAGGAGGAGGGTGAATTTGGGGCCTGTCACTTATTCTGTGGGGTAGAACTAGAAGCCAACCAAAGCTGGCAAATGAAGAGGGTTTGCTTTCCATGGCCGAAGTTCACACTCTGCAAATTGCTGTGGTGCCAGCTGCGTTTCATTTGCATGAAGTCGGGATTTCCTGTTTCCCTTTTATTTTCATCTCCAGTTTCATTTCATTCTGGTCTGAAACGGTATTTGAGATGGTTTTAGTCCTCTTAAATGTGCTAACATTTGTCTGGTGACCCAGTGTGAGCTGTCCCGAGAGTGCTCTGTGTGTGCTGAGGAGATGAGTGCTCTGCACGGTTGACTGCATTGCTCTTACTGTCCGTAAGTCAGTTGATCTGTACTCTGTGATGTGGCCACTGTTTCCTCACTGGTGTCTCTCTGTGTGTTGTATCTGATATTAAAGCAAGACAGGAGAGCCCCCTGTGTCACAGTTTATATCTAGATGCCCCCCTAGGGCCCCATGCACTCATTGATGGGGCTTTTGGATGCTGATTTTATCATGGGGTACTACAGCTGACTTGTGGGTAGGAGGTAGGGCCTGGTCAGGAGAGGCAGGACACTGGGCCATGGCCTGGAGAACCTTAGCTTCCTTCCCTTCTCCTCATGCCTCTCTCTCTGCTCTCTGCCTCTACAATGTTAGCAGCTTCCTAGGCCCAGTCCTTCCATCATGGGGTACTTGTGTTGGAGCTGCCGAGCATGGACTGAACTTCTGAAATGTGACCCACAGTAAACCTCTCCTCATGGAACTTGCGGTGTCATGAGCTGAGTCCCCACCATGAGAAAGCGGCTAAGATGCCTGTTATGACTGCACTGCCCTCTGCTCCTCCCTTCCTGTCTGCCAGTGTTTGTCTTAAACAAACACAAGCCCTCAAAACTGAAGTAGAACTTTTTAAGGGGAAAAAAAATTAACAATAAATCAGAGTTTCAAAACAGGTTAGCAAGAGAGTACAATAATTAATACATTCTGTATTGCTTTCTTCATAGTAGTTATACAGAGTGCAAGATATAGGCATGATATCTTGTCCAAACAATATTAACACAAACATTTCTTTTCAGTGAACTAAGAAAACCTACCTGTATAATGGGAGACAGGGGAAAGGAAGTAAGTGAAAAAGAAAAAAATATATTTATTCCTATGATAGTTAAGAAACAGAATTTTTTAAAGGTTGGGACTACTGTTGTGAGTATAAGGTGGCTTATATAAAATTCACAATAATCACAAAGATAAATTTACAGAAGAGACGCAAGATAAACTAGAAAGAAAAAAACAGTGTGGTGACACATCCATAATCCTATCCACTCAGCAGGCTGAGGCAGGGGGATCCCAAGTTTAAGGCCAGACTGGATGGACACTTAGTGAGACCCTATCTCAAAATACACAGTAAATTTTAAAAGGGCTGCAGTGGATCAGTGCAAGCAGAAGAGATAGAGAAAAGATCTGCAGGACTGAAATCAATGAACAAAATTGCAGCAAGTCCTTAACAATATTCTAAAATTCTTTTGTCAATATTGTCACTATTTTCTTCATGACTTGTTGATTTGTTGCTTGTTTTCGTAGTGACAGGCTCGATCCTCTCCCTCTCCCCCTCTCTGCCTCCATCTCCCCTCTTTTCCCCTTCCCTCCCTCTCTCTTTCTGTATTCGGTTGTCAACCCAGGATATCCTGCCTGCTAGGCAGCTTCTCTACCACTGGCGTATTTCTCAGCCTTTTAGAAGGTTTGCAGGACTGGGGAGTGAGGTCAGGGTGTTTGCACTGAGCTAAATCCAAGCCCCTCAAACGAAGGCGAGTCTCTTGTACATGGGGCACATTTGCAACATATTTTAAACTACACCGAGCCCCTGTGTGTCTTTGGATTGCAAAGTTTTGAGATTCAGTCTCACTAAGTGTGCGTGCTGGCCTCAACCAAAGAGATGTAATAAATTGGACTTTGGAAGAAACGGAGGCATTTAAACAGATTGGAAGAGCTCTGTCCTCAGCTCCAGCTTTAGGAAGCCCATATGTGACTCACCCCGTTAGCCTGTTTGTGGACGAGAGACATGTTACCTCATGCGTCCTAACCCAAACAGTGGGCCCAGGCACTTACATAAGACGTTAGACTCGGCATCCAGAGGATGGCTTCGCTGTTTGTGGGCCCTTGCAGCAACTGCCCTCCTGATGAAGACAGCAGACAAAGTGACAGGTACAAACCTGACTCTCCAGGTGCCACGTGATGTCCTTGGGCTTCTCGACAGTCAGATTCCTTGGTGGCTTCCAAACACCTGCAACTCCCATTACCAAAGACTGCCTGTTGGAAACCTCTTGCTCATCTTCCAGCCAGTAAAGGCTCTAAACCTGGCCACCTATTTGCCCACAGAGCTCAGACAGCCCCATCACAATTGCCTTGAATTGAGAGGGGAGGTCTTTGCCAGATGGCCTTACCTCCAAGTTAAACCACTAGCAGCTGCTCTGTTAAAAGCGGACAATTTAGGGCCAGCTATGCCGTTCTTACCACAGAGGAGGTGCACCTCGCTGTGCATCTTCCCCAAAATCGTTCACCTCGAAGGGCTGAGCTCTGAGTACTCCTGGAGGCTCTCAACTGGGCAAAGGACAAAACGGTGAATGTTTATACGGATGTGTGGTGTGTCTTCACCACAGCCCACATCCATGGGATGTGATACAAGGATCACGGACTCCTCTCAGTTGAAGGAAAACAGATCAAGTTCAAGGATGAAATCTGTTCACTTTTGACTATAATTTGAAAGCCTAAAAAGGTTGCCGTTCTGTATTTGTAAAGGACACCAGAAAGTAAAAGACAGGGTCACTCTTGGCAATCCTAAAGGAGATGAGGCCACTAAACTGACTGCTGAGGCCTCAACTCGGAAAGAAAATAGTTTGTTCCAAAATTTAAAAGCTATACATGAGACTCCACCAACAAGAATCCTTAGCTTGCACAGAGGTCCTGTCCATTATGCTGAAGAAGAAACAAAGTGGGTAAAACAGGAAGAGGGTAAGGTGGACCCAAATGGTATCTGAACCCTACTGTTGGCGGAATGATCGTTCCAAGAGAGCTAGCCTGCACCTGGGTTAAACGTCACCATGGCATCACCCATAGGAGAAAGACCGCTGTGGCCCAGCTTCTCGGTTGCTGTTATTATGTTCCAAAATTGGCAGTAATTTGGGTTGCTGTTAGCAAAAGTTGCCAACTCTGTATAAAGACTGAGGCCTCGCCAGGCCCTTGGCCGCCACCTGGAATCCAACATATGGGACTACCTCCTTTCGGGGAGCTCCAAATAGACTTTACTGAAATTGTGTCGTGCTAAGGCTACAAATACTTGCTGGTTCTTGTTTGCACTTATTCTGGCTGGCCAGGCACATTTCCTACAAAGACTGAAAAGGACTCTGAAGTGTGCAGAGTTTTATTAAGGGAAATTCTTCCCTATATATGGGCTGCCTCTGACTATAGGCAGTGACCATGGGTCATCATGATAGCAAAAATAACTCGGAAACCAGCCAAGGAACTGAAAATCAAATAGAGACTCCTATATCTGATCAGTTGCACCCATTGGGTCCTCCAAGCTGTAAACCCAGACTTAGGCAAAGACTCCATGTCCCATTTTCAGTCCTATGCTATCAAGCTCCAGGTCTCATTCAAGCTACTGAACTTACTTCCACTAGTGCTCCGATTGCTCACTTCAGCCGCATCCTTCGATGCTATGGGGAAACGCTTCCTCCCTCCTGGTTCCTTTAAGGGCCACAGTGACTCTGTTTACAGTGTAGATGTGTTGACTGTCACTTCAGGTTCTCCATCAGCCCCGGCCCTGGACTTTCTTTGTTTGCTCTGACGTGGTGCACAAGTGTTTGCTAGCACTAAAACGAGTCTTTGTGCACTCGCCTTTCTGGTCCCTCACCTCTTTGCTTACTCTAGAGAAGGAGGACCTGCACATACCCATCAGTCACACGAAAAACGTGACCCTGTGAGGTTGCCAATGTTAGCCAGGTTAGAGAGATAGCAGAGAGACAACAGCAGATCTGACACCCCGTGCTACAGCTGTGGATGTGAGCCCACAACAGTACTCACTGACAAGTGCTCAGGTTGTTGGAAATTTAGCCAACATTCAAACTTCAATAGGCACACTGCAAGATCAAACAGATTCTTTGGCTGCTGTCGTCCTCCAGAATTGAAGAGCCTTCGATCTCCTGATGGCCCAGTAAGCAGGTACTTGCCTTTTCCCAGAGGAAGACTGATGCTATTATGATAACAAGGCTGGAATAGTAAAACTAGTCAGCTGTGGGGATGCCTCAAACACAGGGTTTCAAATATTATGGGAGGCTTTTCCTGATGAAGAACTCTAGATTTTCTCCCCTCACGGACAGGAGAATCACTTGGACCTTTCATGGTCCTCCTGGCAGTTTTCTTCTAGCCCATGTGTCATCCATATTCTGACGCGCTTCCTGACCGAATGCTTCGAAGACATGCACCACCAACTCCTTGGGAAAGTTACCTGCTCCTTCCAGCTCCTTAGTACTGAGGAAACTGAGGAAGCTGAGGAAGAGGAGTATTCCCAAAATAAAAGCAGGAGAAGGGGGAGCAAGGGCACAATGATAGAATAGCAGACATTTTTCCATTTCCAGATTTTTATTTAAGACTTTGAGTTACATTAAAAGTTCTTCATCTCTTGTATTTCATCAGTTTGATGTGCAGTTTTTCATTAGCATACATTTTGCACTAGGTTTGGAGTTTCCTCTTTCACACAATCATTATTTAGAAAATACAGTTGCTATATATCTCAGACATGTTATATTTGCTATGATTTACTGCAGAATCAAGCTATTTTAAATTATCACAGGAGCTCCTAACTGTCCAGGTCATGGATACAGGGAGCTACTATTTACAATCTGAGTGCCCATGGGGTACTTCTTGTCTGGTACATGGTCATGTCTCAGGTCTTGTACTGTGGGGTCTGAGATTTCTCCAGCGCTGATGGATGACCAGGTAGGCGTGCACACTGGGCACAACTGGGGGCGCCTCTTTCTGGGAGGAAGGGGCTGCAGTTGGCATCTGTCTGAGCTTGAAGCTGTTCATCTGGGCATAGGTCACTCCCTGGGGGCCTTCAGAGTCAGCTGCCTGGAGGGAGGGACAGTGGGGATGAGAATGCAGGTGCAGTGTGGGAAATTCTGGGGGCCTACAGATGATGGGACTCACCTGTCTGTTCCACTGCTTGTCCTCGCCTGTGGGTCTGACACTCATGTGAAGGAATGGCCCTGATGTGGGGATAGCAGGGGAGACCTCCCCACATCCCCTTGTGGAGGGCTGCATCTGGGTGCAGGTCACTTCCTGGGAGTCCTCATGTGCAGAGCTCTGCAGCAGGGAGACAGTGACAGGCTGCTCCTTGACTCTGCTCTGCACCATCACTCAGTCCCACAGGGACTGCACAGTGAGCAGTCCCTTGCACTCTCTCTGACAAAATCTTCCAGCTCCATCAGAGCCCAGGGACCCGTGAGACTGAGTCCTGCCGAGCTCTGCACCTGGGCACAGACACTTCTGTCCTTTATCCATCACCTCTAGCGACACTGGACCTCACTCTGCTCCTGGACAAGGTGCGGTGTCCCCACCTGGCCTCGAACTTCCTGTCCCTGGTGGGAATGCTCATCCCTGGGACAGTCACACGCGGGTCCTGTGTCCAGGTCTCTGCTGAGACTCACGTGCTCAGAGGGCCCTCCCTGCACCATTCCCTAGAGCCCTCCCTGCTCTTCCCACAGGTGCTCGCCCTGCCCTGCCCTGTGCTGCTCACAGCGCTGAGCACTGACTGGGTCTCTGTGCCCGGCCTGTGCTCCGTCACCACTGTCTGTCTGTCCCCTGCACTGGGCTGCTCTGAGGACGCAGACTGCTTGGTGCTGGTGGCATCAGCCACACTCGCAGCCACGCAGACAGCGAACCCTGTAGGA
>RJWT010055269.1:0-10177 GCA_004365215.1 Cuniculus paca
CATGTGGGTTGGTTTTCGTGTGTTGTGTAGTGATGCTGGTGGTGGTATCTGCAGGCCACCAGTTCTCCCCGACTGGGCTGTCTCATCCTGTGCAGAGTGGCCCAGGTTGGCCTGTGCCTGACTGCTCTTCTTCTCCCACAGTTCCTGCGCTCCCAGGCGCCCCCTTGCACCGCACACCTTCGGGACCCGGGCTTCACGGCCCTGCTGGTTACCGGATTCCTGCTCCTTGTGCCGCTGCTTGTGCTTGCCCTGGCCAGCTACCGCCGCCTCTGCCTCCGCCTCCGCCTGGCCGATTGCCTCGTGCCCTACAGCCGAGCCCTCTATCGGCGGCGCCAGGGCACTCTGCAGCCCAGGCAAACCCGGCCTTCACCAGGGGCTCAGCCTCTTCCCACACCAGGAAAGGTCTGGGTCTGAGGAGCCTTGATACAAGAACAACCTATGGCTGCCCTCCTTTCCTGTCTGCCCAAGGATTTGAAATGAAGCCCGGGATCTTCTGCCTTGCTCAATCCTTCCCTTAGCTGGGTCCTAGCATCCCTTTGGAGAACAGCAACCTCTGTGGACCCAACGGTAGTAGAAACTCCCATGCCCCCAGAAAACCCACTTTCTTCTTAATACTCACATCCATTCTATCTGGGCTGGACCCTGCACGCAAGCACCCCCTCCCATCCCTTAACATGAGTAAGACAACTTGTATTTACAGCTCTGAAGGACAGGTGGCGGGGAAGAAGTGATCACACATCAATAAAGAATTTTTGAACTGAATGTGCTCTGTGGACAGAGGGGTGGCACAAAAAACATCATTCCTGCCCTTTGCCCAGGAGCAGGAAATGAGTTCCCCAGGGTACATCCTCAGAGTACAACTGCACAGGCCAGAGCATCCTTCAGCCTCCTGGCCTTCCCTTATCTCATTAGTCCGTTCTTCCTGGTCAGACCCCAGAGTTCTGTCTCTGACCTTTGCGTCACCTCCCCATCAACAAACTGGAGGGGGCCCTGTTTCAGCTGCCTACCCAACTCTCCTTGGGGACCCGAGCCTGTTCTCTGACCTCAGCCTAGAGGAACTCAGTGTTGCCAGGCCGGAGTGGGAAACAATGGGCCTTCCGGAGCAGGATGACACCCCCCCCCATCCCCTCCGGTCACAATCCTGGATCAGCATCGTGGGAGGGAAGATGCAGGGGCCCACCCTAGGGCCTGTTGGTCTACAGCTCGGCCTGTTCCCTATCCCCACCCTCAAAGTAGGCAGCACCTTAGGCATTCAGGACATTAGGTTGGGGGAGGAGGAATGAGAATGCTCCCGACTTCAGATAAACTTTTTCCCTTAGGGGTAGGTGTCCTATTCCTGCCCTGACATCTAGGTTACACACAAGACACTTCGGTCAGAAATTTAATGAAATCTCGAAGACATGCACGATTGTGGTCAAAGATACGGGGGTCCTGCCAGGCTCTCCCTCTGCACCTCAATAGAAACGATGTGGTGTCCCGGTACCATGGCCAGACCCAGCACACGGGGTTCCCCGGCAGAGAAGGAATCTGGAAAGAAGGGGCAAAGCATCAGTGAAACAAGCCAGTATAGATCCCGCCCCTTTTGAGCAACAAAAAACAGCCCTAGAAAGTAAGGGTGTACAGCCAGGTCCTGAAGGGGAAATGTTCTGCCACAGTCTCAGATGAGCGTGCACCCCCTGGGCACTAACCCGACGGCTTGAGGAACTCCTGCGCCGAGCCCAGAATGACATTGCAGTCGCGGTCGGTGCAGAGGAAGCAGCCGACTAGTGTCCGCCCATCTGTCATGCGAATACGCATAGTCTTGTTGAGAAGCGCCTCCAGTTGCTGCCGGGCACGCGCAGCCGGAGAGTCCTCATGCTCCCCGTCAGAGTCCTGCACCGGGCAGGACACTCACTCAGATCGCGCGACCAGGGCAGCCCGCCCGGCCGCCCACGGAACCACAGCTCCCGGCATCCCGTGGGGCACTAACACAAAGCCCAGAGGCTGTTGGGAGCTGCAGTTTCCCCTCCGTAACCCCATCTTGGTACCCGACTGCTCCTCAATCTCCGAACCCGAGCCCACGCTAACCCCGGTGCTGGAGCTGCTTTGACGCCGACTGCAACACCCATTCTCCTCTCTTAGTAGCATGGTCGGTCCAGCTCCAGCCATTTGCCCAGGGACCTCCTCTGGGCGCTTGAACTTCCTGGGAACCTTTCGGGTCGGGTGTTCTGAGATCTCGCGAGCCCTTCCGACTTCTTTCCTTTCGCGAGATCACTCCTAGTCTCTTGGGCAATAGCAGAGATCTCGCGAGCTTCTACTGTGGCTCACTGAACCTGTTACGCCGGACGTCTTAAAATATCGCGAGAGGTTTACCTGTAGTTTCTTACCCTTAACAAACCCTGAAATTTACAAGAACACCTTCTATCCTGACCCTCTTACCTTGTTTTTCTGTCGTAGGAGATAATTTCTCTTAGACATGCCATGTATCCCAGGTCCCTGATTTAAAACAGAGTGCGTTCTCTTCCCCCCAGTCCTAACGCAATACTTCATCCACTCGACGCCGGAATCAGACTACATTTCCCGTGAGCACACGCAGCTCAAGAGCCTCCTCGCCCATAGAGTATTGAATCTTAGTTGACGGTGGCTGAAAAAGGACAATGGTTTCCATGTCAGCGGGTAAACGCACTCGTCTAAGCGTCTCAAAGGCAGGGAGCAGGTTGTAGCGCGTGTGTGCTGAGGAGAGAGGAAACAGCTAAGGGACCCGGTGTTCAAAAGAACCAGAGCCATGGCGCGCCGAGGCTTAGTAGCTGGGCCAGACTTTGAGTGTTTCCGGAGGCGGTATTTCACGCCGGCGGAGGTGGCACAACATAACCGGCCTGAAGACCTTTGGGTGTCTTATCTGGGATGTGTGTACAACCTAACCCCATTGGCTCAGGAATATAAGGGTAAGGGACACATGTTGGGCCAAGGATGGGGTGTGTGCGGGTGGAGGACGGGTAGGGGTGTGCTTAGTTCTTGGGTGACGGGCATTGACGGCGTCTGGTTGTTCCTAGGGAACCTGCAGCTGAAACCCATCGTGGAAGTTGCAGGCCAGGACATCAGCCACTGGTTTGATCCAAAAACCAAAGACGTGAGTTCTGTCGGAATCTGGTTAACAGGGAGAGCGGGGGTGGGGAGGGAAAGTGCAATAGCCAGAACCTTGAAATTGTGACTGCTCCGACAACCCCCATTCCCAAACCCTGTTTTTAAGATCCGCAAGCACATAGATCCGCTAACCGGTTGCCTGAGGTACCGCACCCCGCGGGGCCGCTTCGTTCACGTCCCTCCTCAGCTGCCGCGTTCAGACTGGGCTAATGATTTCGGGAAGCCCTGGTGGAAGGGGTCGAAATACGAGGTGGGGCGGTTGTCTGCCAAGACTCGGAACATCTGTATTGTTAACACACTTACGTCGCAGGAGCACATACTGGAGGTGAGATTTGGTGCCTGGATGAGATTTGGTTACACAGACAGAACTGGGAAGCAGGCAGATCTTCAGACCACCAGTTTCCCATAACGGGTAGAGACTTTTCTTCCTTTATACTGACTGAGGAAAGCAGACTACTCAGGTCTCCAGGGTTGGGAATTCTAGGAGTGTCTGGGTCACAGTGGTACAAGAGACTCTTTCGTAAGTTCTGGTGATCTTCAGAAGATCTTAGTGATGGTGATCTTTGGAAGCTCTTACATGCTCTTTTGGACAGCAGTTGGACTTTTAGTCTACTCTATTGCAAGGATGAAGTGTGTGTGTGTGTGTGTGTGTGTGCGTGTGTGTGCGCGCGCGCGTGCGCGTGTATGTATAATTTTGACCCTTTTGGGCCATCTCTTAGGCTTCACTGCATGCTGGAACCTCAACTTCATTTCAGGGACTGTACAGTGCCCACGCTGCTGTGTGTCAAAGGACACATTCTGATCACAGTTGTCATATATTGGGTGTCCCCCACCATCATGCGTGTGTGTGTGTGTGTGTGTTTTCCATCCAGAATTCTGGAGGTAGGGTGCTTCTATGTTCTTCAGGTGGGGTCTCTGGAGTCAATGTGGGAAATTCTACACCGCTATCTCCCCTATAATGCACATGCTGCCAGTTACACATGGAAATATGAAGGGAAGAACCTGAATATGAATTGTACCCTGGAAGAAAATGGGATCCGGGATGAGGAGGAAGAGTTTGACTATCTCAATATGGACGGTACACTCCACACACCTGCAGTACTGCTCTACTTCAATGATGACCTCACAGAGCTATAAGAGAGATGTGTGCTCTTGTAGACTCAAGACATATTTTGAGTTTGCCTTTTTCTGTTCCTTGAGGAAGAGGTCAGGGTGTGGGGTGCCAGGACTTAGACCTCCATTTTCCTCTTAGAACTGGCTTGTGGTTGGTTCCTTTGCTCTTATGAGGAATAAGACTCTTGTTCCTCAGCTTCTTTATGATTTGCTCTGAGAAAATTAGGGAGAATGCTAGAAGTGAACTAATCTTTTAAGAATGATACAAGAAGACGTAGTATCTTGGACTAGGGAAATGAAAGGGAAGAAAGTCAGATGGAACTAAGGTAAAACTTTTTAATAGTAAGAAAAGCCCTACATGGGGATGAGGGAATGGAAGAACATTTTTGCCAATGATGGAAATGGGATGGCTGAGGAATATGAGATTTACAAAGACAAGAATAGGAAATAACTATCATTGACCATGCACAATTGGGTTATCTCCCTCTAGAAGAGTATTAGGCAGCTGAGACACAAGAAAATAAATGTTATCAGGTAATTCAGTATAGATAGTATGCTGGATGCTTTATACATCCTTTTTATGACAACTATCCCATAAGGTGAATGCCACTAACATTATTTCACAACTAAGTCTTTTGAACTTTAGAAAGTGTCAGTAGCACAAAGGCATTTGGTAACTAGGATGCAATTCCAAGTCTACCTAGCTCCAAAGATCACATTGTTTTTCAGTGTAAAGAGACTGTCTCAGTGTCTGACCTCATGCTAACATTTGTAACTACTGCTCTCAGAAGAAGTATTTAGGATGTAGGTTTGTCCTAGGTGTGTTATACAGTGGGAAACCACAGGCCTATTGTGTCATCACACACTTATATTGGAGTTACCGCAGTACTCCAGGGGCAAAGAGGAGGCAGGGAAGGCTGAGTCAGTCAGGCAATAGCTATTGAAGCTGCTTCTTTGTTCATTCCATAGCAAAATTTATTTTCTTTTTTGAAGGAAAGAAAAACTTTGTTAACTAAAGTTAAAACTAGAGTGGGAAAAGGGCTTGTAGTTTGGGACACTTACATGAGAGAGCAAAATGAGGCACTTTTTTTTTTTTTTCCACCAATGGGCCTTGCTGCTTAGGGAAAGTGAGGAATACAGAGTTGATTTTGTGAAATAGTGACTCCAGAAGAGGGATTTGATAGAAGTCATGTAAAGAGAAGAGCTAAGTAAGACAGAAAACTCTCCTTGTGACCAAAAGAGAACTACCAATGACTAGATTTGATTCCCTTTAAACAGTGGACAGGAATTGAGAATAACAGACAGGTAAACTTCCTGGCAGCAGCAGGCAAAAATGAATCAGGGAGAGTTCATAGAGTATCTTTTTGGTCAGGAACCCTAGGCCCCAGTGCAAGAGGTGGTCCCTGTGAGATACCAGGGGGGCTCCATGGGAGTTTTCTGAGGGGCTGACTGAGAAGCATGAACAAAGGTGAAGATATCCCTGTTGATTTCTACAATGTCTGAATTCACTGAGGCTTAAGGCTTCTGCCTAGTCCCATGGAATGCAGAAACCCATGAATTACCTGAATCAATCACTGTGATGTTTAATCAATTTTGCAGTGATTTCATGTGTATCTTCAACTAAAACTTAAGCTATTTAAGAACCAAAGCTATGCAGTTTCTCTCATGCCAGACTCAGGGCCCATGCCTATGGGATGTGCTCATTCTGCCTAAACTTGTCCCTTTGCTGTAGTATGTATCATACTTTAGTACCTCTTGCCAGAAATATCCCTTTCGTCAAGTAGAAGCTGGGTGTGATGGTGCACACCTATAATCCCAGCACTCTGGAGGCTGAAGCAAGAGGATGGTCATGAGTTCGAGGCCACCCTCAGCTACATAGTGAGTTCAAGGCCAACCTGGACTACATAGCAAGACTGTCTCAAAAACCCAAACCCAAACCCAAACCAAGTAGAATCTATCTCCTGCTTTTCTCTGAGTTATCATCACTTGTCTAGACTGTTGGGGAAATTTCCTAACTGCGCCTCCCATTTCCACTTATGCCCTCCATACATAGAGTCAGATTGAGCTCTGAAAAATCAAAACATCTTACTTCTCTCAACTTCTTCAGTGGCACCCATTTGCTTCTGGAGTAGTTTTAAATTCAAAGACCCTGCATACATTAGCTCCCGTCTACGTTGCACATCTTATAACACTCTTCTTTGTTCCCTGTGTCCCTGACCCCCTGGGTAAGTCACATTTCCTTAAGTGTCTTCTTTCCTCTGAGCCTTCACAAAGATTTTCTCTGCTCACCACACCCTTTCACCTTCCACCTAGTTGATCCTAAATGTTTCTTCCTCAGTGCTTTTCTGATTTCCCAAGATAGGTTAAGACTGTTAAATCTTTACCACTATGCATTTTTCAGAGTTTTTACTTTGTAAAATTTTGGATGTAACTGGCTAATTGGCTGGTAGAGTGTAAGCTCTTAAGGGCAGAAGTTTAGTTCTTCTTGTTCTTTATTGTATTCCCATTGCTGGGCACACAGTTGCTCAATAAATTCTGACTGAATGAACTCAGATGTCGAGGAATTCGTCTGTCTGTGGATGGAGTGGTGTGTCCTGGGAGGCTGGAGACATGCTGTTTGGCTCCTGTGCCGCGGGCTGCATCTATAGGTTTCTCTTTCGCTGCTTCCCACAGATCCAAAACTAAGTTACTACTGTATATAGTTTTCTCACCAGAGATGTTTTGGGAAAAATGCTGTCATTTCCCCATATGGCCACCAGGTGGCTGTAATTGCCTGCAGAGTCAGGGAAAGAAAAGGGTATGGAGGTGGGAAAATCAAGCTCCAAAGGTGTTAGGATTGAAGGTGGCTCTTTGAGATTTACAGTGGGGAGGGACAGATCAGAGAAAAGGAAAAAAAAAAAAGTAAAAACTATATGGCCACCATTCTATTAACATTAGATTTACTTCTGCTTTTAATTTTTTCCACGAGCATATGTCAGGAAAGGAGTGAACTTTGAGAAGTAACTTGTAGGGTGGGACAAATAGGGGTTCTGATTACAGGTGTGGGTATATGGGGTGAGATACAGAGCCAAGGAAAGAATAAAAGCATCAGAACTTTTGCAATATTTTTAAGATAACAGAGTGCATTAACTTATTATTTTTGCTATAAAGCTTTTTATTTGGCATTGTCTTGTTCTCTAAATATCCAAAATTAGGTATTTGCCTGAGGAATATATAAATAATGTCTCAAACTAAAACCTGAAAGTAAATAGAACATAAGTCTAAGGTCCAAGTCCTCTTGTGATCTCTATTGTGTTGTAATGAGGTGGGGTAGAGAATGGAGTATTGAAAGCTGCCTGTTCTCAATAAACCATAGCAGCTTCAAAAGACTAAATTGGCACATGTTTACTAGAAGCCCCAGTCTGTATATACATACATCATTAGAGGTATGCATAAAGAGGTATATGTTCTTTGCGGGAACCCGCCCACTCACTGGGATAAAATATATGCACAGAAAAAATAAACCCAAACAGGACGCAATAAATGACCAAATTGTAGTATAGAAAAGGTTTCCATCCTCAAGGTAAGTCACAGGTGTGTGTGTGTGTGTCTACACACACATGGATGTGTATTACTTTGGAGAAAAGTACTATAATTTTCATCAAATCCTCAAAACAGTCAAACCCTCTACCCCTGAAATATTATACACACATATATACAAATAGAAATTCTTTTAAGTCTCAAATATCAGAAGTGAAATTACAGTGTGGTCCCAGGATTCCTAATACCTGTCTCAATGGTCTGCCACACCTGTCATACCTGTAGTGTTCCCATGACTCAAATTCATAAAGCTTTAACCTTTGGGTCTTTTTTTTTTTTTTTTTTTGCGGCACCGGGGATTGAACTCACGACCTTGTGCTTGGCAGGCACTCAGACCGCTGAGCTAGATCACCAGCACCTTTGGGTCTTTGTTAATGACAAGTATGAAGTGCTTTACTGCCATTGCATGCATGTTTTATTCTGGTTGTGCCTTGGAGCTGAGTGAGGGGCTCCATCACTTGGGCTTGGATGTATAACACCCTATCATGACATCAGGACAAGGTTAATACATCCATTCCCTCAGCTGAGTTTGGAAAAGAATGTAGATGTATTGATATTGAGAGAACAGTCACTCTATGGTGGATCAGCAAGATTTAGTTGTAAAAAAGCACAAAAAAATTTGAAACCTGAATGATTCTTATTTTGAAGTTCGAGGATTAGCCATTACAAAAAAAAAAAAATTAGGCATTCAAAATACCAGCATATGCAGCCCAAGTACTGGTATTCTAGGCACATGGAAAGCACTGAAACAAAACAAAACAAACACCTGATGCATGAATACATGAAGCGAGACTGTTCAAGTTGGGATGGGGTAAAGAAGAGTGAGATGAGGAATAAGTAGACTGCTGGAATTAAGCCTCTCCCTTATTGGGAGCAGCTCAAAATTTACCCTTTAAGACCTTCTGTTTAGTGGGCATCCAGCTTCAATCATCTGATGATATAAGCTTTGTATCCTCAATAACCATGTAGTGCCTACCACAGAATTGCAATAAATAAATAACTTGTTTCAGGAATAAATGGTACACATAACCCCCACTTTGGAACCTATTATGAGTCAGAGATTTAGAAAGTAGTGTCCCTTGCTACTTGACCACTAGCACTATTTGAAGAGAACTGAAGAGATCTAGAAAGTGAGTGATATGTAGGCTAATAAATTGATTCTCCTGTAGAACAGTAAGGGAAAAGAAATGTATAGGCTTCTCCTGAATGATCAGTCTGAAGAGGCAGATATTACTCCTCAGCAGTGATGGTGAACCTTTTATTTTATTTTATTTTTAATAAAGCTATTGCTTTTGGTGAACCTTTTAGAGCTTTTGATAACAAAAACCTGGCTGTGGCACACATGCCATAGGTTTACCACCACTGCTTTATAATATACAGTGGTATTTGGGTGCATGTAACAGAAGCCTGACTGTTGAAGCTTAACAACAAAGGGTTTGTGTCATTCAGCTAACAGAGATATGCAATAGTAAAACAGTGACTCCACTAGATCCTCAAAGTTTCAAGTGTTTCCACTATGTTTTTCCCATTTTGTCCTCGTATTTATTAACTTTTTAGCTGCTCTATTTCTAGCCTAAGGATCTGCACAAGAACCTGCATGATTTTGTTCTCCAGGCTCCTCTTTGTCTCCCACATTGGCTTTTCAGTTTCTGAAACTCCTCCAAGCTCCTTCAGGTTAGGGCCTTCTCACATGCCGTTTCTCTGATGGAACACACTACCCTCCACTCATTATTTGGCCAACTCCTGTTAGAGCTTAATTAATCACATGTCACTTTCTCAGAGAAGTTTGCTCTGATCTTTCAAACTGTATCAGGTCTCTTCTCATACCCTCTCAGGGTGCTCTGAAACATCTTAACAATAATTAAAATATTTAGTGTAATTTTTAATGTCCATCTTCCTTCATACTCTGTAAACTCCATGAGGACAGGAACATAACTCTTACTTGCTACTAAACAACCAGCACCTAGCCTACTGCTCAGTATGGCTATTCAATAAATATCTATAGAATGGGCAAATGTAATAAATGCTACAAAAGAGGTAAGTATAAAATGCCTCAGGAAGACAGCAGGAACAGTTAATCCCCTCTGGGGAGACCAGGGAAGACTGAGCCTGAAAGACAAGGAGTTAGCTAATTAAAGAGGAGGGAAAGGGTAAAGGAACAGTTGGAGGACAGAATGCTTCCAGCAAAAAATAAATAGTACAAGCAAATATTAGAGGTGAAAGTGTGGGGAGCTCAAAAGCAGAAGGAAGTGCAGCATGTTGCTGAGAGGAAGGGGATATGAGAGAGGAGAGAGGAACAGTGGGAAATGAGGCTGGGCCAGGTCTTGGGAGGCTTTATAAATCAGATAAGTTTCTGGCTTAA
>RJWT010055270.1:0-10173 GCA_004365215.1 Cuniculus paca
TTTTTTTTTTTTTTTTGCGGCAGCGGGAATTGAACTCATGACCTTGCGCTTGCCAGGCAGGCGCTTAGACCGCTGAGCTAGATCCGCAGCCCTGTTTTTGAGACAGGGTCTCACTATGCCATTCAGGCTGGCCTTGAGCTCACACTGTAGCCCAGGCTGGTCTTGAACTCACAATGATCTGCCTGTCTCAGCCTCCTGAGTGCTGGGATTACAGGCGTGAGCCACTACGCCCGGCTAAATTTTTATTTTAAGACCAGCTCTCACTAAATCACTAAGTTGCCCAGGCTGGGCAACTTGTACCAGCACACCTGTTTATGACATTGATATTCTTGAAGAAATCAAGACACTTTTTTATGTTTACATTCTGGATTTGTCTGATTATTTTCTCATAAGACCATTTGACTTGTTCATCTATCTTCTGTATTTTCTGTAAACTAGAATTCATTTCTAAAACTTACTAAGATTCAAATTTAAGTCTTCTGGAAAAATACAGATAATATTTGTGTGTAACCTAAAAAGTGCATAATAGCAATTCTACTGTTAGGGGTTATAAATTTGATCACTATAGATGGCATCTACCAGAACTCACCATTGTAAAGGTAATAAGTAATCTGTGGGCAATACTTTGTCAGTGTGTAAATATCCTGTTTCCCAACAATTCATCATCAGTGATTTTATTATCCATTTCTGATCTTTGTCTAAATCATAATTATAGTTACTGCAAAAGTAAGATTTTTAAATTTAATGATCCATTCTATATGTTATTTTCTAGCATTCTTTTTGTAGAAAAGTATACTCTTTTCTCTTTCTCTTCTCTTGTGAACTATCACTGTGGAGTAGTGGATTTTCTGTTTGTTTGTTTGTTTGTTTGTTTGTTTTGAGACAGGGTCTCACTATGAAGTTCAGGCTGGCCTCGAACTCCCAGTAATCCTCCTGCCTCAGCCTCCTGAGTGCTAAGATTATAAGAGCACAGTTATAAAAATAGTAAAGGCACAGTTATAGAATAGCAAACTTATAGACATGTTATAGCAAGTTAAAAATATAGTGGCCTCTGCCTATGCTCCTGCTGCTTGTCATGTAATCACCCTGCTAAATTCAGTCAGCCTTGACTGTCTTAGTCCAGCTGCTTTGCTTCTAATGATGTGCTGGGTCAATTTGACTATGTTTAGCTTGTATTTTCCTTAGTTAAAAGTATATATATTGTTTCCAACTTGCTTCAAGGACTTTGGGATACAGAGCAACCCAATCAAGCATACCTTTAATTTTGCTTGCCTCCGCTGGAACCCCTCCCTTTGTCCCCAGGATGTTGCTATATTATGGTAAACAATACCTTTTAAGTAAATCTATTTAGAATTAGCTTTCCTGACAATATGTGACTTAATGTAATTCATGTAACCAATCATGTAATAACCTGCCATCTGCCTTGTACTTGCTGCTTGTGAGCTGTATTTAAACTGAACTCTGAGCTGCCTCAGGGCTGGTGATTTGGACTCTGTTATAGTCCCCCAGCCCGCTGGTGTAAGATCAATAAAGTTGCCTTGTAGATTCCTCGATGCAAAGTCTTCATTCTGTTTGGTGTTGGTCTTTCTGCAACAGGATTACAGGCCTACTTCACCAGGCCTGGCTGGATTTTGTTTTTAATTCAATATATTACAGTCAATTAAACTTATTTTAATTTTCAGTGTTTAAATTGTCCCAGATTTAGCCAATGTGAGCTGTTTAGGTCAGTTCCTATGTCCTTTTGACACATCTCCATCAATTTTGGGGGTACTTTCTTACTTTCTGGCACAAAATATTCCAGATTCAATTTGACATTTGCTACTTGGGCCTAGAATCAGTCATTTTTTTCAAGGCTCCTCAGAGATTTTGAATTCATTCCTTTTTTTCAAACCGAATGTATTGGAAGTCATTGTTCTATAATTGTGATACTTAGCCTTTCCATTGTGCTTCAGTGAGTTTTCTTCATCTTCAGAAATTCTTCTCACAGCAGCCCTTGCCCTGGAGCCCTGGTGCACCAGTTTCTGTGCCCCCTCTTGTAGAATTTCACATCGTCTTCAGGTCTCCCCCAAGGTGTCATATTTTGGAGGTGTGAAAAGTGAGCACTGGATCAGACTGGGAAGCTGCATAGAGGAGGCTTCGATGAGTGGCATCTGGAGGGGAAAAGGTGCAGACTAACCTCCCTGACAAGGGTGCAGCCTGCACTGCCCACAGTACAGAGGCCCCTTTCCCATTGCCCCACTCTTCCCTGCACCCTCACTGCTGCTGAAGCTGCTCTGTGCTGCCTTCCTGGAAGACAGAGGGTCCCAGAGTAGGGGTGTATGACATGGACCAGGAGCTCTACTTTGTTCTCACATGCAGTGCTTGGGAAAGGGAGGCCTCAAGATCAGGAAAGAAGAAGCAGGGTGTAAGTACTGCACTGGCTCCCCAAAGATTGTTATAATATTCATATGAACTTACAGACTACTATTTTGACTATTTGTATAGGAAACTTGGATATTAGTTTTCCTTTTGTGTTTATATTAGGGCTTCCATATTTGAGTATATTCATTCTGTCTGGATTTACTATATCTTTTAGTAATAAGTACACTGGAATAATTTTCCTCACTAATAAGTACATTGGAATAATTTTCCTCACCAATGAGTCCTTATTACCTTTACTGCATTAAATTTCTCAGTTGTAGATTGAGAGTCCTTCAGTTGTGCCCATCTGTGCTTAGTAGCATTATTTCCCAAAAAGTCCTGTGTTATACTCCCCCTGGCTAGCAAGTACCTCAGTGCCCAGATAATGGCCAGAAATAACCTCTTGTCAAATAGAAGATAGAGGAGTCAGGGATTTAGCTCAGCAGCACAAGCACTTGCCTGGCAAGTGCAAGGTTGTGAGTTTGAGACCCCGTACCAAAAAAAAAAAAAAAAAAAAAGATAGAGGTTGGGTTTGAGAAGGTAGATTTAGGGCTGAGAGTCAAACTAAAGACATATATTCATGTAGAATTCACAGATTTCACTAAAATTGTGTTAAACTATCAACAATAAGAAAAGTCGAGTGCCTGTTGAATGCTAGGTGTAATGGTAGGTACCAGGAATACACAGCATTCAGCCCCAACAGAGCTAAGGCCAGGTTGAGGTGCATGTAATACTTGACCATGGGTGTGATCAGAAATGGCTGAGTGTTAAAACTGAAACATCTTGAAAAAAGAAAATTGTCTTCCATGAGAAGAGGAAAATGGTAAACTTGGATTTTCTGGCAGTTTAAGAAGAAGAGGATAAATTTGGAGTGTAAGTGAAGACTTAAAAGTGGCTGAGGGTCCTCAGCCTTCTCACAATCCTCTATCTCAAAAGGCAGCCTCCTCTCAGATGGTACTATGGCTCATTTTCTGGTACTAGTCTAATATGACTCTTTCCTGAGGTTGGTGTACATTTTCAGACACCGTTTAACTGTTTCACTGCTGGACTTCAGAATTATCGAGTCAATTTAAAATCCTAACGGCAGTAAGTTCCCCGAGGCATAAGCCTGGATCCAACAGACCCATCCCTCACTTTTCTACCATAAATTTGTATGTTAGTATTATAGTAGCCCATAGTGTGTCCTTTCCCTGAGGGATACCGGAAACAATCTATGTGTTTACCCACTTGGCATGATGAATGGCAAAGAGTTTACATGTGTGCAAAAGTGGCAAAATGGAATTTGGACCCACCCTTATGCTCTGTGGGACAGGTTTTTGTGTATGTTCACCTGAGCATCACAGAGGGTCCAATAGGCCCACACCACTCCAGGATTTGTCAGGGAAAAAAGTTTTCTTTTGATTTTTCTGGTAGAAGTAGCCCAATTCACTACAATGGCACATGAAAAACCAGATTTGCAAGTTTTAGAGGAGGCCAAAAGTGAACCATCAGATCTGGGTGTGGTGGCACATGCCTGTAATCTCAGCACTTGGGAGGCTGAAGCAGGAGGATCATTGCAAGCTCAAGGCCAGCCTGGGCTACAAAGTGAGCTCAAGGCCAGCCTAAACTGCATCATGAGACCCTGTCTCAAAAAGACCAAAAAAAAAAAAGTTTCTGCCCAGGGAGGTATACCAAAAAATTGTGGAGCATGTTGATGAACTGACAGATGAACACATGGGTATAGCATCACAAAGAACTGCTAGGACAACAGGAAAACAAAAAAGATGTCAACTGTGCTCTATAAGAAAGAACAGGAAAGCAAAACATGTGTAATAAAAAAAAATATGTACTTTCTGTGTAAGCGACACTTGTGTATAGAACATGAAGTTGTCATGTGTGGAGACTCCTTTGAGTGTGACAGTTGAAAGAAAGCTTATTTCTGTGGTAGACTTTTGTTTGTATTTACATTGTAGTTCACATAGGTTTTTATTTTTGATGTTATCTTTTATGTTTCATAAGCAAGTAAATAGCTGATGTGAAAATGCTGATGTCTATTCTAAGCATTCTTTACATATTTGATATTGTATTTTTATTGACATCTTATCTCCTTGCTAAGTGCATGTTGTACAATATAGTAGGAAGCTCCTGATGAAACAGGAAGAGAAGAGAAGTGACACAACAGCCACATAGGAAAGGAAAGCTAAGCACATGTACTGTTGGTGTAAGCAACAGCATAGAGCATAGAGCATGCAGCTGTCCCGTGTGAAGACTGCCTTGAGTGTGACAATCAAAGAAAAGCTTATTTTTGTGGTACAGTTCTATTGGTATTTTCATTGTGCTTCATATAGGAATTTATTTCTGATGTTATCTTTAGGTTTTGTAAGGAAGTACACAGCTGATATGAAAATGTCGATGTCAAGCTACGAAGCTCTCCATGTGCCAGCTGGGGCCCTGCCAGCCAGGGAGACCCAGGAAGGAGGCCACACCTCCACCCTCATAAGCTACTGGCTGATTCAGAGGAACATAGCCTGAGATGACAACAACTGAAGTAAAGAAACAACCTAACACTTGTGTTGTTTGATTGACTTTGCAAACCCAGAGCCAGTAGCCTGAGCAACTATTTAGAGGTTAGCAATATGCAATATAGTAACTATTGTGGATTTAATACTGTCTTATCACTGTTTTGTTTTGTTTCATTTTATCGTTCTGTTTTATTCCCTTTAAAATTAAAAAAAAGTTGATGTTTATGCTAAATGCACAATACATATTAAGAAATTAATAATTTATTTTACCAGTGTCTTGTGTTCCTATTAACCACACACTGTATAATATAAGAACCTCCTGACAAAACAGCAAGAACACTGAGACATCAAGTATCCCTTACAAAAATGCCAGGAAAACAAAAGATGTGCTGTGAGTATGAGTAACGTGTGTGTACGGAATGTGCTGTTGGCTTGTGTGCAGACTGCGTTAGGTGTGATAACTGAAGTAGAAGTAAAGATTATTTCTTTTTGTAGCATGCTATTGGCAGTTTCATTATAGTTCATATGGGAATTTATTTCTGATGTTCTTTTTTGGACTTTGTACATCAAAAACCAGTCAATGTTGAAAATCTTGGTGCTTTTTTACTAATACTCAACAAATATTAAAAACTCAATACTTTATTTTTTTTGTTTTTTCCTATTAAGTATTCATTGTTTAATATAATAAAACTCATAAAATTAAAATTAATAATTCTCAACAAGCCAGGTGTGGTGGCTCACGCCTGTAATCCCAGCACTCGGGAGGCTGAGACAGGAGGATTGTTGTGAGTTTGAGACCAGCCTGGGCTACAAAGTGAGCTCAAGACCAGCCTGAATGGCATAGTGAGACCCTGTCTCAAAAAGACAAGGGCTGGGGATCTAGTTCAGTGGCCTAACTGCCTGCCTGCCAAGTGTGAGGTCATGAGTTCAATCCCCGGTGCTGCAAAAAAAAAAAAAAAATTCTCAACTGAATTATTCTAAAGAATAAACATGAGTCTGACAAACCTACATTTTTGCACCTTCATGGCAAAATTAGTCTTATGCTCTGAGGAGTACAACCAACTCAATCCGTGGCTCAGTTTAATTTGATCTAAATACCCAAGCCCCTTCATCATAGACTGCTTTAAAATTGCTGAATTATGGAGGAAACCTACTGCTACTGTTAATCATATGGATTTATTTCTTCCAAAATCAACAATGGGGGATGCCTTGCCTATAGTAGAACTTTGTGTCCTTCATCCTAGAGTTTCATGATGCAATAAAATAACAGTAACAATAAGCAGGATTTCCTGGGAGAGGTAGAATCCCTCTTCAGATGATTGACTTTGCTAGCTCTTTAGACAATAGGTTTAATATAGTAAAATTTACCCACTGACCTTGAGAGAATTAAAATAAATTGCTTCCCAAGGTCTCTCCTAGCCTCAGCATTCTGAAATGCTTCCCCTCCCAATTCCCCTTGCAGTGTTTATATTTATGTGGGACATCATTCCAGTAAGCACTGGGCCGTGAAAGTTACAGTCCTTTAGCAAAAAGAGTAAAAGCAAACAGGTTTTTACAATATGGCAGGCTTCAGGAGGGCTATTCTCCACGTGCTCCAGCCCTACACACAGGCTGCCTCTGTCTGCACAGGTCTGTTCTGTGCAATTTTCTAAATTGAATATGCAAAATCCTCCCCCACTCTGACTTCAAGGGCAAAATATTGGTAATTTTGTAATATGCGATGATCTAATGCCCTGCCATTCTGTTACCATGCGACAAAAGCTGAGGTCAATGATGATTCCCCAGCAGTGACCCACAACATCTCTCATGTTTCTCACCGCAGTCTATTTTGAAGAGCAGACACTTTAACGTTTCTAAAGGGAACTAGAATTATCATTCAAATGATAAACTGCTACACAGACAGACACTCTTTTATGATTCATTGAAGTGCAGGTCTGAAGAGGTTATGCATTTGGTCCTAGTGTTTATTAAAGAGAGTGAAGACAAATAGATCAGAGAACAAATCAAACGTTGCACATCATAGATGCCAAGCACAACAAAATAATCATCCAATATTAATATATGGGCCACATAACCCCACTGGGCAAAAGCGTGTTTTATTCAGGAAAACAACAAATCGAGCAATCTCTCTATAGAAAGTCATTTACAGTTCATTTGGAAATTGCATTCATAATCTTTAATACAGCCTGTTTATACCAACGATGAAGGGGTTTCAAATAAATAAAACTGAAAGGCAATGATAAATTGGCTTCCTAGCCTTTATATGTTTATTACACTGTAATCATTCAAACCCACTGAAGGCAAATTTGTTTAACCAATTTCCTGAATTCAATCCAATGAGCTGTTGGGTCTTATATAAAACCAGTTTATATTAGCAAGTGACAGTAAGAAAAATTAATATTTTGCTGGTTTTTACTGTCCAAAGGGACTTTACTAAATGTAATAATATAGGCTTTTACCATCCAGAAATCTATTATTTAGATGTAAATTCTGGACACATCCTCTGATACTCTTAAAATGGCAATAAAATAAAAAGCATACCCTGGGGAACATGTCATACTCAACATGTTGAAAAGGATGCCTAGGGCCTTAGTTAGAAAATAAAGAGCCGAGTTAGAATTTTATGGAAAAATCATGATGACAAAGCCCTTTCCATTTAACACTCACAGTCCATCAACATCATGGAGTCAGTGGCTGGAAGTGAACAGAGGAGGGGTCTGGTTTTGCCCTCTGCTTGGCACTCAGCTTTGGATAATGCATTCACATCATCAGCTGCAAATCAGACCAGGAGGCTCTGCTCAGCAAATTCTCCAAGACAACAGGGTTCCTCCCGGGCAGAGGCCCAAGCTGGGCTGCAGCCTCCCTACTGGTGTCTGTTACTGATCTTAGTGACCCATGTTCTGAGACCCACTGTCTGTCTCTGGGATGCCAACTTTGCCAGGAAATCCAAAATGCTATCCTTCACAGGAGCTCAAATATACTGTCTTCTTTGACAGTGGACTTCAAGAGCTTCAAGATATCCATTCCTCCTGAGTCTGCCTTCTTAAATATGGTGAGGCATTTTTCTTCACTAGAATTCTCTGATGAAGGGAGGTTACCATTTGGAAGGAGACCTGGGTCACACACGGCCCATCTGAGATGTGCTTTGTATACACCAGGCACTCAGGAGGGAAGGATGATGAGTACTCCCAGGGCGAGAGGGGGGAATGTGGGAGGAAAGATAAACAGTGCACGTGAGCTGCCAAGAGCTGCCCAGAGCCAAGAACGAAGCAGTCACTCCTTCCCCGGCATGGGACAAATATTTGCTAACCGGGGCTCTGTATACAACATTGTTCACAGCTGGATGAAGGTTTCCCAGGCCTCACATCAGGACTGTGGAGGTTTCCTGTTTCCAGCTAGCAGAGGGTGTGGGGCAGGGAGAGAAGGACGAAGAGGCAGGCCAGCCTCCCTTCTGGCAGCACTCAGTAACTGTTGCCTTTGAGTGCGTCACTCAGCCTCTCTGAGCGTCAGATTCTAATCTACATGGGGCAAGATGACAGAATCTCTGGTGGCTTGCTGCTGTGAGAGTTGGTTTGTGTGTAGCTCAAGGCCTGGCACTGAGTCAACGCTCTGCTGTCCTGACCGTACTGTCCCAGACCCCAAACCGGATTGGACATCCTGCCATCCAGCAGGACAGCCCCTTGTCTCTCCTTTCTCTGGTTAGTCCTCTTTCCACGGCAGAGCTATGAGGGCCTGGGCACTGGGAGCCTCAACCTGCACAGCCCTGCCCTTCCCCCAGGACCAGTAATGGCTCACCAGGGCTCCTGACCCTTGCTGTGGACAGACCGTTTGCTAGGAAATGGAGGAGAAACACATCTCTGGCCATTCTCCCTCTCTTTCCCTCACAGTTACCTTCTCTGCTGCAAGCAGCCAGAAAAAGCCCAGGATCTCCTGCTGTTGTTCCCTGCACCACCACAGTCTGGGCACAGGGAGACGAGAAGCCCAAGACTGGCACCCATCACCATGTTCCCTTAGGGGACGGGTGTGGGGATGGAGGGAGGGGGGAGGCCACAGAGCCAGGAATTCAGAGAGTTCCCCACCACTCCATGTACTGTTTCCTCCCTCCCCAGCATTAAACCATCCAAGTGTCCCTGAATTCACAGCACCTCTCCTCCTTGTGGGTGAGCTTAGGGGAATTGGTAACCTTTGAGGAGCACAGGCACTGTGTGAAGATTTACAGAGTGAGTTTATCTCGGTCTCAGAATTAGCGGTATAGACTACAGTTCATTGGCCTCATTTTTCAAATGAGAAAACTGAGGTTAAATTGCTCCCCATCTCACAACCACATAACATTTAGGCTGGGACTTGAGAGCTCAGGCTGTCGGACTCCAAGCCCACCCCTCAGCTTCAGCTGGCTGCTTCCCTATCAGGTGGCCACAAGAGAGTGGACTCATGGTTTTTGTTTCATTCAGTTCTCTTTTCTGCATTAACATTGGTCCAACCCAACAAACAAATATTGCATTATGCATTTCTCACTTTGCAAACATCCGCATGAGGCTGCTTGCCTGCAAGCTCAAAGAGTCACAGCAGTTTCAGGTGACACACTGACAACCTCGCTTGTAGGTAAGTTAAAAAAGAATCATAGAGACCATTTCAGTGAGGGATCCTTAAGCTAGAGCTGAAAGTTAGTCTGTAAAGCCCCGATTTTACATAAACATGCATTTTCCTAGGACCAAGGCTCAGAACTTTTCATCAGATTTTCAAAGTGGTTTTATACCCTAAAGAGTTAAGAACGATACACATTTTGGCCAAACCCAGACCTCACTTTTGCAGGCATGCTCCTGTCATTGTTCCATGAGGCAGCATAATTGGTGATAGAGAAAACCCAGTGCTCAATGCCAGAAGCAGAATCTGAGCTCTGAGTCTTCTGGCAAACACTTAAAAATTCATGAATTAGTAAAATGGCTAATTAAGTCAACCTTCACCAGAGAATATTTGCTTTTTCCTCTTATCATTGAGCTCACTGTGAAACTTGATTTTGTTCCATCATTTGCTTTCAGTGCAAGGTCAGTTCCCTTGGTGTCTTCTTCACTGGTCTAGGAAGAGCTTTGAGTGACCAGCCTTGTTATACAGCAGCAGCTGTGCCCTAGTATACACATCCGAGAGACTCTGAACCCCCTTTCTCCTCTCTGCCTCTGCAAATTGGGCCATTCAGCTCCATGCTGCCTGATGTTACCTTAATCCCTGCTATTCTGTCGGCCGTGCTCTTCCCTGATGTGGGTGACCCAGGCGT
>RJWT010055271.1:0-10183 GCA_004365215.1 Cuniculus paca
ATGACTCCAGTGATCCAGCCCTTCTGACCAGACCCCACCTCCTAAACGGCCAGTTAGCTACAGCACCCCATAATCCAATCACCTTTCAAAAACCCCACCTATGAGTACAAATCTCTTTTCATAATATTATTATTACATGTTTCCAGTACATAATGACTATACTCATCATGAAGAGTTGGTACATGCACAGAACACCTCTTCATTGTTCTTATGCTCCTTTTCCCTCCCTTCCCTCCGAGCAGCACTTTCCCCTCAGCCTTGCTCTCCCCAACTTCTTTTTCCTTCTTTTTTCCTATTATCTATCTTTTATTTTAACCTTTATTTGTATTTTGGGTTTCTCACACAGAGAAACCATGCAATATTTAAGCTTGTGTATCTGATTTGTTTCATGTAACATCAAGGTCTCAAGGTACATTCATTTTCCTATGAATGACTCAAGTTTATCCTTGTTTTGGCAGAATAATACTGTATTGTATATAAATGCCACATTTTATTTATCCATTCATCTGTTGATAGGCATTAGGGATGCTTCCAATATTTAGCTATAGACAATTGTGCTACTATAAACATGTATATATGTCACTGTAATATGATGTATTGAACTCTTTTGGGAAGACACATAAAAGAGGAACAGCTGGATTAAATGGAATTTCTTGTTTTAGTTTTTTGAGGAACTTCCATACTGATTTCCACAGTAGATGTACTAGTTTACATTCCCACCAACAATGTACAAGGGTTTCTTTTTCCAGGCAGGCTGACTGGGATTTGTTGCTATCTGGCTTTCATTGCTTAACACTGGTTTTTATGTCTTACTGGTTCAGCTTTGTTAGTTTATATGTATCTGGGAATCTATCCATTTTTTGTGAATTCCTCAGTGTATTAGAATACATGTTCTTAAAGTACTTACTAATAATCTTCTGGATTTCAGCAGTGTCTTTTGTGATTTCACATTTTTCATTTCTAATTGCATTGATTTGGATCTTTCCTTTTTTTGTTAAAATTGACTAGGGGTTTGTCTATTTTGTTTATTCTTTCAAAGAATTAGCTCTTCAATTCATTGATTCCTTGAATTGTTTTTTTCAGTTTCAATTTGAATGCTTCTCTGATCTTTATAATGTACTTCCTTGTGTTACCTTTGGATTTGGATTATTCTTGTTTTTCTAGGACCTTGAGGTGTATTATTAGGTAATTTATTTGGGCTCACTCTTTTTTCTGATGAGGTCATTCACAGTTAAAAACTTCCCTCTTGAGGCTGCTCTCATTGTGTCCCGTAGGTTCCGGTATGCTGTATTAGCATTATCATTTGATTCCAGGAACTAATTTCTTCCTTAATTTCTTCTGTGACCCACTAATAATTCAAGAGGGTATTGTTCAGTATTTATATGTTTGCATAATTTCTGTGGTTTCTTTTGCATTGATTTCTTTTCTTATTCCACTTCAATCTGATAATATGCATGGGATAATTTTGATTCTTTTGCACATATTTAAACCTGCCTTATGGACTAGCATGTGGTCTATTTTGGAGAAAGTCTCATGTGTTGCTGAGAATGTGTATTCTTTTGTTGGATGGAATACTCTATAGATATGTATTAAGTTCATTTGATTTGGCTAAACTCATATTTGTTTTTGTTTTTATCTAGTTAATCTATTTGTGACAGTAGGATATTAAGGTTCTCTGTTATAATTATGTTGGTGTTTATCTGATTTTTTTAATGTCCAGTACTGTTTGTTTTACAAAGGTGGGCATCATGCTAGTGTTTGGTGCATATATGTTTAAAAGTGTTGTTTCTTCCTATTAAATTGTTCCCTTAACTCATGTGCAGTGACCTTCTTTGACTCTTTGATCAGTTTTGACTTGAAATCCATCTTCTCTGAAATTAGGTTAGCTACTCCTTTTTTCCAGGTTCCTGATGTACAAAATATTGTTTTTCATTTTTAATTTTTAATCTGGATATTTCTTTTTGGACTAAATTTGTTTCATTTACACTGCATATCATTAGGTTTTGTGTCTTGATCCATTCTGCCAAACTGTGTCTTTTGATTGGGGAATCTCATGCATGCTGATAGTTATTATTGAAAAGTATTGACTTATTCCTGTCATTGCATTATTTTCCTGTTGATGATTTCCATTTTTTTTTCTTTTTCTTTTTTTTTTTTTTCCTTTTCCTCTTCTTGTCCCTTTCTGGTTAACTTCTTACTACGTGTCTTGGTTACTTTTCTCTCATTGCTGAGACAAAATACTTGACACCCAAAATGAAGGAAGGAAAGGTTTATTTAGCTTACAGTTTTTGGAGGTTTCAATCCATACTCAGCTACCTTCAAGGCAGGGTGGTGCAGCTAAGGGGCAACAATTCATAGTGGCTACAAGTGACAAGAGCAAATAGGGAAAAAGGGAAAAAGAGAAAAGTACACTCCTTCCCTCCCTTATATTGTATGCAGGCTACAGTCCTTGGGTGGGTGCAGCACTCACACTGCCAATCTCAGCACTAGACAACAAACCAATCACAAACACTAGACTCAGCTGCCTTTGACAGGCCTGTCCCCATGACCACATGTGGCTTTGGGGGAACATTTAAACACAAACCATAACACTATGTATGGTGGAATCATTCTATTCGATTTTTGGCCTTATTGGCTTCATTGTCTCTTTCGAGGATCCCCTTGAGAATATTTTTGAGTGCCAGTTTGGTGCTTATGAATTTCTTGTGGTGCTCTTTGTCATGGAAATACTTTATTTGTCTATCAATTTTGAAAGAAAGTTCTGTAGGATATATAACTCTGTGTTAGGAGTTGTTATCATCTGGTGGTAAAACACTTCATTCCAAGCTCCTTACCTTGAAGGTTTGTTTTGAGGATTCTGCTCTTATTCTAATGGGTTTACTTTCAAAGACATTTGTTACTTTTTTTTCTTAAGATTCTGTCCCTCTGTGGAACTTGTGGTATGTAACATGGAGAGGTTCTTTTGGTTGTGGCTATTTGGGGTTCCATGTGCCTCACTTAACTGTATTCTTTCCCAATATTCAGAATTTTCTGCAATTATTTCTGTGAACAAGTTTTTTATGTACTTTTGTGTTATCTTCTGCTTTTTCATTTATTCCAATTAATCTTACATTAGTCTTATTTGCATCATCTAGCAGGTGTTACATTCCTTTTTCATGTTCTCTTGTTTTTGAGATATCTCTGAGTAACTGGTCTTTGAAAGTATTCCTATTTTTCTAATTCTAATATTTTATCCTCATATTGATCACATCTGCTGTCCATACTTAAAATATACTTTTTAACCTACTGAATTTCTGTTTGGAATCTTCCTATGCTCTGCAGTTCTTTGCTAAACTGATTGTTCATGTTTTATATTGTTTTGTTTAGCTCAGTTAGCTCTTTTTTTAGTGTTTCTTGTAAGCTCCCTGATTGCTTTATTACCTCCATTATCTGATTAGTTATATTTGCTATGACCATGCCAAGGAACTCATTGATCTGTTTTTAAATCTCCTCTGTTATCTTTTTGAGAGTTTGTTTGGAGGCTCTAGCAGGGAAGTGCAGCTACTTATATACCCTTGATGGAGGAAATGGTCCTTCTTTATCAAGGGTGGTCACCCTTTTCCACTGAACATGCAGCCTCAGGAGGAACGCACATGGAGTGGTGAGGGAGGAAGGGGACACACACCTAGGCAGCCAGATCAGCCAAATCAACCCTGGTGATCAATAGGGTGACAGATGTTGCAGCCAGATCACCTCTCCTGTTATCCTTTTGAATAATTTGGCTTGTGGCCTTTGTTTTGTTCCCCGTCAATGCCTCTCAAATCTGTTTAGAAACAATTTGGAGTTTGGGGGATGCTTTTTTATTTTTTTTTCTTATTTTGTTTTGTGCTTATCTATATGATTACTTGGACTTTGTTGGTATGGAGATCTCTTTAGTCTTTTTTTTTCAATTACTCAATTAGTGCATGGCTAAATACAGTCCTCTGCACCATCCCAAGATCTGATCACCTCTATTAATATAGGAAAAGGGGATGCAGTGTAATTAGCCCTGCAACCAGTTATCCAGGAATTAACTGTGGTATTGTTAATGTCAAAAAGATAATCCAAGTATTGCAATACAGAGAAACCTATTAATAGTAACAGTTATGTGACCCTGGCAATATCAAGTAAATCATCCATAAGTACTATCATTCAAGACAAACTAGGTTGGCATACCATAAGAACCAATGATGTGGGGTCAAGGATATAGCTCAGGGGCACAAGTACCTGCCAGGAAAATGTAAGGTTATGAGTTTGATCCCTGGTACAAAAAAAAAAAAAAAAAAAAAAAAAACCACAATGATTTACCCCCATTAATCATAGAAAAGAAATCTTTAATTATAGTATAAATCCTATTGACACATGATAAATACACACTAAATGCAAAAACTATACCTCAATGACTAATTGAAAAGAATTAATGATTGAAAAGATAGCAGAGTTAATTAAGATTCATAAAGCTTAATGGTTATACTATTAAAAATATAGAGATTGGGAGTGAGAGAATTAAAAAAGAAAAATTTGGAAAATTAAGCAGTGAGAGACAACGAAAGCAAAGCAAAGCAAAGGATCCTATTATGGAGATGTCTTGGTTACTTTTTTCTCATTGTTGAAACAAAATACCTGATGCTCAAAGTGAAGGAGAGGTTGATTTCTTACAGTTTTGGGGATTTCAGTCCATACTTATCTGGTTCCAAGGCAGGGTGATGTGGCTGGCGGGGGGACAGCCATTCATGGTGGCTGCAAGTGGCAAGAGCAAACCACACTAAAGAGGGAAAACATGCCTCCTTCTTGACCTTACATTGTATGTTGGTTCCACCCCTGGGTGGGTGCAGAACTCACACCACCAATCCCAGCACTAGACAATGAATCAATCACAAACACTAGATTCAGCCGCTTCCATGACTGCATGAGGCTTGGAGGGGCACCTAGATACAAACCATAACATTCCACCTGTGGCCCCCCAACGACTCATGTACATCCCTTATACAAAAGACATTTAGTCCATTTCCAAGTCTTGCCAAAGTCCTCACAGTTTCAGCATTGCTGAAAAGTCCAAGTCCCAAGTCTCCTCCAAGATCTAAGGAAAACTCTTAGCTGCAAGACCCTGTACAAATGAAAACAAAGTTAAACATTTCCAACATGCAATGGAACGAGATAGACATTACCATTCCAAAAGTTACAAACAGGGAAATGCAAAGCATTGTAATCAAAGTAAGTCCAAAATCCAGCAGGGCAAATGTTAAGTCTCGTAGCTGTACGTCCAGCATCTGAACAACCTGTGGCAAATTGTGAGCTCCAAAGGGCTTGTGTGACTCCACCCCAATGGCACTTTTAGGGGTTTTAGTTCCCACAGCTTCTCTCTTAGGCCCACTCTGCTCAATCTTTGTAACTTTCCTTAGATGATCCACACTCCTGGCTTTTTCAAACTTCTGGGGTCTCCACTTTGGTTTCACACTCACAGCTTTACACATCGCCCTCTCAGGGGTGCACTGCTTGGCCTCTTAGGCCCTCTGAAATCAAAGTGGAAGTCTTTTTAACCTCAGAATGCATGCATTTTTCTTTCTTTTTAATTTTTTTTTATTTTGAAGAGAATATAACCAAACAAAATAAAACAGAATTGAAACAAAACAATGAACATGGTACATAACTTCAAAACAAGGTAAAAGGGAATCGATAATGGCTACCATAATGACTGTTGTTATCTTCAAAATAACCGCCCATTCCATCAGGCATAAATAAAATCTAACAAAATAGAATAGAATAAAATTGGTAAATAACAAAAACAAAAACAAAAAAACAATGAAAGCAATACAGAACTTCAAGATAATAGTGAAACAACAGTGGCTATAATAATGCTTCTTGTTATCTTCAGAGTAGTTGCCTATACCTTCAGACATAATGCAATCAAACAACACAGAATAGAGTAAAATCAATCAAAACAAACAATGAAAGCAACACAGGGTTTCTAAACAAGATAATTGGACATCCTCGATGGCTGCAAGTATGTATTTTGTTATCTTTGAAATAGTTGTTCATGCTATCAAGTATAATAAAATCAAACAAAACAGAATAAAACCAAACTAAAAAGAACAATGAAGACAATATGAGTTTCAAATCATGATAATAGATTAACAACGGCCACTGCCTTCCCTATTTAGATAATTCCTCCCCTTTCACTTCCCCATATGTATTGTGCATTTTGGATCCCACTAACTCCTTCAGTTTGTTATACTAGGGAGACAACACGAAATTCACTCATTTGACTCTGAACCATTTCATCCATGAGCATGATCTCAAGTTGTATCCATTTACCTACAAGAGCCTTGAAGTTATCTTCCTTTATAGCTGAATAGGTTTTCACCACATAAAATGCCATGTCTTTCTTGTCCATTCTGCAGTTGATGCGCAAACTACCCCTACTTTTTTTCTGGCTACCTGTCACCTAGGGCATTGTTCTCTCTCCTTTGACTTTAGGTCTATGAATTTCCTTTCTAGTTAAATGTGTTTCTTGTATAAAGTATATTGATGGATCCTGTCTCCTGATCCACTCTGCCTGTGCTTCTTTCTATTGGTGAATCAAGGCCATCTACATTAATGATTATAGCCATCTTGCACTGTGTTGTCTCTGCCATGCTATTTTCCTGCCATTGGCTCCCTAGTTTTCCCCTCTGTTCAATTGTCTTGATGGCCCCCCTCTGCCTCTGTTCCTGAGACCGTGGTCATTTTTATCTCTCTCTAGAATATCTTTAGTATTCTTTGTAGGGTTGGTTTGGTGGTCATGAATTCCTTGAGTCTTTCTTTGTCATGGAAGTATCTTGTTTCTTCATTAATTTTGAAAGAAAGTTTTGCAGGGTACATCAGTCTTGATTGGAAGTTGTTTTCTTTCAGGACTTGCAATACTTCACTCCAGCCTCTTCTTGATGGTTTGTGCTGAGAAGTCTGCCATGATTCTGATGGGTTTTCCTTTATAGGTGATCTGTTTTTTTTCTCTAACAGCTTTTAATATATTCTGTTCTTGTGTTGAATTTCTGGGATCTTGATTATTGTATGTCTGGGTGTAGATTTGTTTTGGTTATGGCTAGCTGGAGTTCTATATGCCTCACTTATTTGAATTTCACTTCCTTTCCCCATGCTTGGGAAGTTCTCAGAAATTATTTCTATAAATAGACTTCTGATGTCATTTGTCTTGACCCCTGCTTTTTCACTCACATCTTTAATTCTTAAGTTATGCTTCTTTTTATTGTCTTGCAGCCATTGAATTTTTACTTCTTGATTCCTTGTTATTTTTAAGAGATCTTTCCTTTCACGATCACAAGCTGCAAACGTGTCTTCTAGGTTTGAAAGTCTAGCTTCAGTTTATTTCAAATAATTTTTCCAGCTTTCAGTGGAGTTTTTAATTTCCTGGACATCTCTTTGAGTCTGTTTTATGCATTCTAAATCTCTTTTTTTTTTTTTTTTGCGGCACCGGGGATTGAACTCATGACTTTGCGCTTGCCGGGCAGGAGCTTAGACCGCTGAGCTAGATCCCCAGCCCTGTTTTTGAGACAGGGTCTCACTATGCCATTCAGGCTGGCCTTGAGCTCACTTTGTAGCCCAGGCTGGTCTCGAACTCACAATGATCTGCCTGTCTCAGCCTCCTGAGTGCTGGGATTACAGGCGTGAGCCACCACGCCCGGCTTCTAAATCTCTTTTATATTGTTCATTCATGGTTTCACTCATTTTTCTATGCTCCTCTGTTTTTTTATCTATGTCTTCTTTAGAGGTGCTTAGCAATTCTTTTATTATGTTTTTCATTTCTTCTTTTACTTGAGATAGTATTTCTGTTCTAATTTCTTCTATAGCCTCATGAAGTTATTTCTTTACTTCAGTTGACATCACTTCAGACATTTCAGGTGTGTGACTCCCAAACTCTTCCATGTTTACTCTCCTGGACTCACGCTGCTTGGGTTGGATGCCAGAGCCTTCCTTTTCCTTCTTCATTTTGACATATTCCTGGTTTCTTCCATACATGTGGGTAGTGGGGTTCCAGGCACTTGCAGCAATGGCTACAAATTCTCTGAAGTGAGACTGTTTGGCTCCCCTATAGCTGGTGGAGTGCTCACAGGGGTGGATCCTCCCATGCTTCTGGACTGAGCTGGGTACTGGCCCACAATGGCCCTTGGTGTGTGCATGGGGGCAGAACTGGCCTGTGGACCTAAGCTGGCTAGGAACCTACATGATGTTCTCTGGAACATGCATGGGAGCGGGATTCAGTCGGAGCAACTTCCACAGGTTTGCACCCAACAGGGAGCTGCTGGAAGAAGCAGGCAGCAGTCCTGGCCCTGGGCTTATCCTGCCTGACTCCAAAATGGCTCCCAGCCAATCACTGTCTCCCACGGAAGGACTGAGCCCTCTGCAGTCACCACCAGCCAGTGCAATCTTCTGCACCTGCTGTTCTCCTCCACTGCTGCATCTCTTTGCAGAGGCCTCTGGGGTTGCCAGCAGCCACTGTTACTGTGACCATGTTTCCACAGGTTCCAACAGCTTCTCTCACATGGTGAGTCTGGTTCCAGGCTAAGGCGCTGCCAGATACCACCTTCTTCATTTAAGTTTTTCCTTTTACTCTCTCTGTGGGCTTCAATTCACATTTTAGATTCTTCCTGGGTCCAGGGGACCCACTTCCTTCCTTTTTGTCTTCCCCATGATGCTACTATATTCCAGCATCTGTACTGTGTCTCTCAGAGAGATTGTTTACTCTGCTGCTTACTGTTCTGCCATCTTCCTGGAAGTCAGTGCATGTATTTTCCATACACCTAAAACCAGTACCACGTGGATGCTGCCAAGGTCCACTGTCAGCTGGAGCAGTAGCCAGGCTTTCCTCTTTCTTGGCCATAGGTGTCGAGTGCCTGGATCGCTGAGCACTCTGAACCTGATTATTAGGAACACATTCTCTATGTCACCACCATTCTGGAACTTCATGTGGCCTCTGTCTCCATTCTGGAATGTGGTACTCTGCAGCTTTCCTCTCTGGGCAAAGTCTTTCACTTTTGTAGTTTTGAGGCTGCAAAGGGTAGAGACTCACTGCTTCCTTGGATACCTCCAGGCCATCTTTTTTATTTCTCTGTTCCTTCTCAGCAATCAAGGTTTCAGCTCTATCTTTACAGTCCACAGCTTTCTGACCAAATGCACAACATTTTAAATCACCATGCTGGGCTCGTTGCTCTTGATTTCCAGTATAAATCTGGCTAAAAGCCCCCAACAATAACCATGCCACAGCCTCAACATTCAACTACCTTGAAATTTCTTTTGCCAGATTAATCAGGCCATTGCCTTTAATCTCAGCCTCAAGCAAAATCTCTAAACATGAGTAAAAATGCTGACAACATAGCAAATGTTGTGTGGAGTCCAACAACCAATGCAGTCCTTCTTTCCAGTGGAGACCTCCCAAGCCTGGTCTTTACCGACAGGCTCTCTATCAACCTTCTGGTCTCCTGAGCTCTGACCAGAATCTCCCATGCAGAACAGCCTAAGCTGTTCCAGCTGTACTCTTTCAGTCAGCATCTCCAAACCTTTCCAAACTCTTTCCACAAGCCATTCCCAAAGGCTCTTGAATTACATGATCAGGTACAGTCACAGCAATGACTCCACTCTTCTGGTACCAAATTCTGTCTTGGTTACTTTTTTCTTGTTGTTGAGACAAAATACCTGATGCCCATAGTGAAGGAAGAAGATGTTTATTTCTTACAGTTTTGGGGGTTTCAGTCCATGCTTAGCTGGTTCCAAGGCAGGATGGCATGACTGGGGGCACAGCCATTCATGGTGGCTGCAAGTAGCAAGAGCAAACTGCACAAAAGAAGGAAAAACATGTCTCCTTCTCAACCTTACATTGTATGTTGGCTCCACCCCTGGGTGGATGCAGAACTCATACCACCAATCTCAGCAGTAGACAACAAATCAATCACAAATGCTAGATTCAGCCACTTTCATGACTGCATGAGGCTTGTGGTGGGGCACCTGGATACAAACCATAACAGGGGAAGAAGGATATTTATAGAAGTAAATGTACCAGAAAAGAAAAAAGTGAGAAATAGAAGATAAAAGAAAAAAGATGATATAGGGAATAAAAATAGAAAAATATTAAAAGGAAAAAAAACTGGTTTGGAAAAAGAAGAAAGAAAACAAG
>RJWT010055272.1:0-10178 GCA_004365215.1 Cuniculus paca
GGCTTCATGTAATTCATCTCATGTGAGGTGCATAACTTCGATTTATGAATTCTTTCAAATTCTTATTTTCAGAAAGAACAAATCATCTTAAATTTTCAAAGCACTGGTATGATTGATATTTTTTATATTGACCTAGAAAATGACTAGAATATAAATATTACTGTTACCAAAAAGCAATGTCCTGATAGAATAAAGCTGATCAGAAACAGTTGAGAGGATATTTCCAAGGCAAACTGCTCTGTTGTGACAATTATTTTCTTGGCCCCCTTTAAGATATTTAGAATGTTTCTCTTCTCCAATTTCAAGGAATGTTTAAACTCAACATTGAGTCACAAATGAATGAAGGTTTGTTTCAATCAAGCATGTGAATTTAATTTTGTAAAGGCCAGCACATCATAGCTTCATAGAAGAGCTACTATTACTCTAAGTAGCAAGACAAATATGACAAGAAAAAGTAATTCCCTGAGCTAGGATCATTTCAAAATAATGTATACAGCAAAGGAGTCATGAGACAGCACTGTATAACATTACAATTTAAATTGTGCATTTACATGAATAAAGTGAGATCTGCATTCAAAAATAGCGTGAAAGGCTCATGTGAGACCCTAGCCCCACTGAGAAGGGTCAGACCCCCTCTGCCTTCCATGTTTCCTGGAAATGGTTTAAGTCATGTCCTCACTATTGGTATTATGAAATTTACAAAGAAATTGGCCATATTCTATTTATCATGCTGAGCATTCTTTTTGATGAAATGCTCTGCTAATTGAGGGAAATCATGGTTTGACTTTTCAGTCAGAACCAACAGACACCAAGCACTTGCAAAACCTTTCTGTTATGGGTGGCGAACCTATGGCACACGTGCCACAGCCTGCTGTTTGCTGTCACTGAAAGCTCTCAAAGGTTCGCCATGCCTGCTGTAGGTCTCCAGATAAGGGTGCCCTAACCACTCAGTGACAGTGCTTAGACAGTGTGCACCAGAATTCTCGAATATCCTGACGGGGAGACTGAAAACACCATGGCGGGGCACTATTCCCCTCCATTCCAGGCAGCGTTTATGGAGTCCCATTTACCCTGCACCCCCATGAATTGGTTACCACCCACACACTGTTAATTCTCTGTGAATGACTGAAACACAGACCTGCAAGCACACTATCTCTTAAGAGCTGCATTTTGGGAAATCCCCAGAGCTTGGGGTAGTGCTGTGTGCCCTGTCCCCACCTCACCCTCCTGGCTCAGGGCCCTGCAACGGGACCTTGTGCCCGTGTGCAATCACTTCCGGTGTCCCTTCCCTATTCCTTCACTCTTTCTCCTTTAAATAGCTGCGATCCCTCTGGGACTCTGGGGCTCCCCTCACACCAATGCCCAGGTAAATGGAAAGCCTTGAAGATCTCATTGCAGGAATGTCTACTCTCCTCCTCAGCCTGACTGGGACGGGTCTGTAAGTCACTGAGCCCCACGTCCCCTCCCCACCCGTCCCTACTGCGCCATCCTGCCAGCTTCAATAAAATTAGGTCAATTTTATGATCCAAATCTTCCAATGCCAATATGTATTTCATTCAAGAAATTTTTAGCTTCCTCCAATGCTCAAAGGTCAATTTCATACCCATTTTTTTCTAAATTCTTTTAAACATCTGGTTTTATTTGTATCACGGCACTAGTCTTTTCGCAATTTGTGTACTCATTTCGTTGTTGACAAAGCCTAGAGCCCCTGATAGGTCAGAAAAACTTCTAAATCATTGCTGTATTTTAGCACCATTTCTTGAGCACAAGGAGTCTAATAAAGGCTTAACTAATGATTCTTCATGCTCACATTTTGCAAACCAGGACTTACTAGGAACTCGTTACCCCTGAGCCACGTGGACGCCAACTGTGTCTGACGGTTCACAGTCACAGGTCCTGCTGTGATCCACACCAGCTCGAGCTGAGTTGGAAGTGAGGAGCCAACGCCCCAGAGCTCTGTATCCCAGGAATGAGCAGCTGTCCACCCACTGGAACTGTCCTTCAGACACAGGCTGTCCCTGCACAAGTGCCTTTGTAAAGAGCTCTCCTGTTGTGAGGGTGCTAAGGACCCTGGGGCCGATGTGGAGAAGCAGAGGGCCACTGTGGTCCAGCACCCTCAGCCCGCTCCAGTTAGCGAGCTGGGGCCTTCCCTCTCCTCACCTGGAGATTCTCTCATACTCTCTCATTGCCACATGTGTTTCTTTCAACAGTTCCTCTTGTTAGACAGGAGCCCGATCAAATCTGCGCGTTCCTGCCTGATTTCTCTCCAAACATTAACACTGACAAAAGCCTACTTCATTTAAATCAGTGATGTACTACATACATAATCCCTGGTCTTCTAATGCCGAGAGGGGCGTGCACGCCCTCACTATGCATTCACTTGGAAGCAAGATGCACAGGCCAGGACTTGCTATGGCTTCATTCCTGTTATCTGTGGCAGCAAATTTCTGTCCAAGAAAACTAAATACACATGTAAAGATATCGGATGTTCTTTACGTCTTCGATGCCACACTGCATTTGAACTGTGTGTGGATTCTATCGCAGCATCATGGCGGGCTCCTTGCAGCTGATGTGCTTGGTCAGAGGATATCTAATCCGACCCTTAAGGAGAATACAGTTTCCAGAGAGCCTGCTTTCCAAGCGGGGTTGGGGCCTTCTTTTCAGGCACAGAAAGAACGCATAGAGAAGCAGCTCAACCCGTCTGCGTCTTTCGGTTCTAAGTGTGGGTTTCTTTTATAGTTGAATATTTAGCAACATTACAGAAGCAAGATCTTTCCCAAAGAGTTCGCCTTTGTTTGCAAGAACATTCCGAGGTCTCTTCTCTCACTTCCTCCTCTCCTGCTTCTGCTGCGTTGCTGCTGCCCCTCACGAACATGTGTCCTGTCTTCCAGTGAGCATCTGGTCACTGTGACCCAAGTCAGGCAAACCTCTTAAAACTATCTTTCTTCACAAGAGAAAAAGGCACTTTAACTGTAATTGATGCTGCTTTTGAATTAAGGATGAAGCAGTATATTTCAAGGATTCTTACAAAAATACAAACCATACGTTACCAGCTCTTAAAAACTAAAGAGGCATTTGTCAAATTTTCTGTTAAAAAAGACCCAGTGTTACTCTATAATTTATAGACATTTGTACTGAAAGAATCTCAATGTGAAATTTTGTTAAAAACCCAAGGAATGAGAGCCAAATTTTAGGTAAGTGAAGTTATGAAATAAGAAGTCATACATAAATACTTTCATCTCAGGGATAATTTATAGAATAGTAAAACAGCTACACATAAGATCCATTCAAAAAGAGCATTTTCAATCAAAACATGACTGACCGGGTTTAATCCCAGTAAAATAGTCTTTGCTTAAGCTCTGTCCTTTACAAAGTGGCTTGCAGATTTGGGCAGGGTTGGAGGCACGGCTGGGGGCGTCTCATGGTCCAGCTCTTTCACCCGAACAGAAATACAGTGGTAATCTTCAGGGTCAGTGACGACCACCTGCTTCTTCACCGCAGGAGGCCTTTGTGTGACAGCTGCATGGTGGTCACTGCCACACTGTGCATCACCTCGTGTTATTATGTAACTCTGTGGTCTGTGGACTACCATAGTCCAACACCGTCTAGAACAGTGCTACACAGTGTCAGGTAGATTTTAATTATTCAATAACAGGGTGGGTGGGTACAGGCAAGTTTTAGCACAAACACTACTCAACAGAAACAGTACACTCAGGACCAATCATCAGTTTTTCATCTATCTACTTACATGATTCTAGGATTAATTTATGTCTTGTAGTTTTGCTTTCAAATCCTTATATATCAATTTTCCAAACATACCCAAGGCTGTGTGGCTGAGTGGCACAGCACTGCCTGGCGTGTGTGAGGCTCTGAGTTCAATCCCCAGGCCACAAAATGGGGAAAGTACACTGTGTCCCACCTGAACAGATACCCCTGGGACACTCAGTGTGGGACTTTAGGAGGATCTGGATCACGAGGGTGGTACCTCACCACTGGTGAATGCACTGGAGGCGCTGGTAGGGGCCTGGCTGGCCGTGTGGGTCTGTGGGATGCGACCCTGAGGAAGGCTCTGTCCTCTTCCACTTCCCACCCACCACAGCCCGACTGACCAGCTCTATATTCTTATCCCCCTGTCTCTAGCCCACACACTACCATTTCTCACCGGCAGTATTACAGAGCTTGTAACCTGGCTTTCTATTTCTCTGCCCCCTTCTTTCTGCTGCGATTTCAGCACAGAAATCAGAGTAAATCAGGACAGGAAAGGTCAGATCAAGTCAGATTATGCTGAAGATTCTCCCTTAACTCACACGGCACTCAGACGAAATGTCCAGATTTTAACCATGGCCAACTCTTAGCTACCTATTTAATAAATTCTCTTTCCCCATCCCACACTGTTTTCTGTAGGATTCATGGACACATCAGACACCCTTCTCTCCTCAAGGCCTTTGTACTTGAATTTCTTCTGCCAAAACTATTCTGGGTAACCACATGGCCTGCCATCTGCACTTTTGTAATTATCTGTGGAAACACCTCTCTCCCAGTTAACTGTTTTCCCTAACCACATTTACTTTACCTTCACCAATCTTTATCTCCCCTTCCTGGCTTATTTTTCTACATGGTACCTGTTGCCTTTTACCCTGCTAAATAATTTGCCTCTATATGGTTTGGGTTTCCTTACTAGAATTTGAACTGCATTATGCTAGGGACTTTTGTCTCTTCTCTTTAATGACAGATCCACTAGTTACACCAGGCATTCACAGACTATTGTTATTAACTACTGACAGCTGAGTATTACACAGGCAATGAAATTATTCTGGAACCCTTACACCCATGTGGAAGTGACTACAAGAACCTGAATGTTGTGAGAAGACATGTGGGAAACCCTGTGAGTTCATTCAAATACAACACATCTGCCAAAATTAAACTATGGATGACTTGCATTATAAGCCAAAAAACACATTAGAGAATTCTTACTATGAGATTGATAATCTCCCTCACTCGATCTGTCAGGGCAGATACTCAGTGCAGGATTTTGCCACTGATTTCAAAACAAAAGGTGCCCACTTCGATGGCATCGTGTGGGCTGAAGTCCCAGCGATCTTGTGCCTCCCTGTAATGCATGGGGAGGACTGTCCTCACTCAAAGACCACCTGGATCAAGAGCAACAGAGGTCTTGCCAGCTGTAAGTGCTCATGAACTGCAAAGCCCATGCTGGGCTGCGAGAGACCACAGGAGCAGAAGCACTCGGAAGCGGCTTCGCCTCTGTACGCCAATGGTGCCCAGGAGAAACTAACACAAAGAGCGAAATACTAGGGGAAGGGCAAGAACCATTCAGCTACCTCCCAATTCCAGACAGCAGGTGCTACCTGGGCAGGCTGGCCCCAGAGCTCACCTGTCACCAAGGTGCCCTCCCAAGGGAGACAACAGGACAGTCAGACTGAGCAGGACCAGGAGTCAAAAGCCAAGACCTCCTGAGTTGAGATGCCCTGCACTTTGGGGTTAAATAAATTAACTGGTACATGCACAAAATGTGAATTTATCCACTTATCAGAAACTTCTGGTAAAGAACGATTCTGTTCAATAAATTAAAGTAACAGATCAAAATCTAACAAAAGACTTCAGACTTTTCTTGTCAATGAGAACATATAAAATTTTGGAGGTATAAGAAGTGACTGCTACTATTAAAAGTTACTAAAATAGTATATTAGCACTACCAAAGCAGCAAGGATGAATCCTGTAATTTTTGTTTGTTTGTTTGTTTGTTTGTTTAGATCCTGATACTTTCATCCCTGAATATGGATACATTTCCCTCACGGGTATGATGAGATGACTGAAGCCCAGCTCTTAAATTTATATATATATATAAAATGTAAGCATCACATCTTGGTTCTGCTTCTGATGGCTTCATACTTTTGGGCAAATCCCCTGGGGTCTGAACCTCTCATTTCCCACCTATTTAATGTGTTTCAGAGCAGGTCTTTGCATTCAGTAGAGAAACGGCCTGGCCGCCCTCTTGCTGTGTCATCTTCATAGCGCTCATCACTCTTTGAATGACACTTGCAGATGTATTTATATCCTCTCTGTTTCTGTATCTAGAAAACCAGTGCCAGGGGCACGGGGACGTCCTCTGACCTAGAGCAGTGCGTGGCACCCAATGGTGTCCCAGACCGTATTTATGAGTGGCTGAACACACCACCACTGTGAGCAGCACTGGGTGCCTTGTGCTCTCCCGCTTTTCTGGAGTTCTCCTAACAGCACCTCAAGGGCACGGTTACACAGGTTTATAAGGATCCCTAACAGATTCAAGGCCCACAGTGATGATTATAAAATAGAAAATTATCACAATGCTATGAAATGGAAATTGTTCATTTCTAGGGAAAAAAAAGCATTTTTTACAACTACACTATCAGTGTAATGAAAAAATTTGTAGAGCAAAATGCTACATTACACAAAATCTGAAGTTCTGGAATCATCACCATATTACACAAACTCTGAAGTTATGGAACATGTTGACCTCTATGATTACATACTGATTATTCAGGAAAGAGACCACATGCATTAATATGCAAGAATTCAAAACATGAGCTGAAAGAAAATCTCTTTCCCTAACAGTAGGCCCAGACAAGCTTCCGTGAATTCCAAAGCTTCAGGCTCAGCCTTTATCGAAGAGCGTTCTTTGGGTAAAGTGGTTATCACAATCCTGCTGACCTCGAGGAAATCCCTGAAAATTATCTTGCAGCTGCTGCAAGTAGCCAAGGCTGGGGTACCGTCTGTCCCTCCAGCCAGTACCTGAGGAGGCAGGCATTACGGGAGCGAAGGAAACACTGATAATTTCACGCCCATAACACCTAATCATTTTCAACGCCAAAATGAAAAAATCCGTCCATCTTCGCCCCCACCAGCGCTTTCAGCGCCCGAGCGTGAACGCTCTCAGGCGCGCGAGGCTGTCTCGGAAAGGCCGGTGCTGCCTGTTCTTGTCCCATCCCAGAGCCGCGAGGGAGGCAGCGAAGCCAGGGCGCAGCCGACGCGGCTCTGCAGTGGGCCAGGGACGCGCGCGCACTGCTCGCCCCACCCCAAAGCAGCGCACGGCCTTCTCTCTCCGCGCCGTTCAGTGGGTCAGCACGTGCGGTGCCTGCGTGTGCAGGCCTGCGGGAGCCCGTACGCATGCGCAGCGCATCCTGATGTACACGCACCGACTCCACCAAGCCCTGTACGCAGGATGTGCCGCAGTCTACAGAGAAGGAAAAAAGGAAGGCGATCAAGGCAAAGATGGAGGAAAGGAAGGGGCGTGGGATGAAAAACATACTTTCTGTGTCAAACTTCCGCATTCCGGAAGAGGCCACTCAACATGTGATGTGACAGGAACAGAACTCCTTTCCTTTGAAAACCCCGCTCTGATGCAGAGCAGATGGACAGGGAACCGCAGACCTCCGCAAGGAAGACCCCGCGTGGCAAGTTGGGAGATGAGCGCGCAAGGCTGTGAAGGATACAGAGTCTCCCACGGGGGCTCCTGTGTCTTGGTCCACAAACCAAGGAGGAAGGAACCCTCGCGGGTAGCGCGGACGTGCAGGGGGTGGGGGCGGGACGGGAGGACAATTCAGTCTGCGTTGGGAGCTACCGAATTTTAATGCGTGGATAGCATAAACATTTGAAAAACGTCAGTTTTGTAAAAGAAGCAGCAAAGAAGTAGGTTTATTGCATCTAATCCAACAAATGCTATCCCAGTTCTAGGATGGGGCGCTAGAGAAATGAGACGCTGCAGACACAGAAACAAGGTTTTTAACCTTTATAGGATTTACTGTGAGGCCAAAAGCATTCACTGATACGAGCTGTTATTTTGGAATTATCGAAGAACCACATTGGATTTGATATTTACACCTGACTCTTATATGAAACTCTGACTATGCACAGCGGTTACTACAGTGACAATCTACTTTTTCTCCCTGTACATAAAACAAAGGGTTTTAAAATCCCACAAAATTCAGTACAGCTCGTTTGGGCGCCCAGTGATTTTACAGAGTCCACATGGTTTTCTTCCACTTCATTTAACAATTCAAAATCTCCTACATAGATTCAGTCGACCGTCAGCAAGACGCCTCACTTTCCCCTGAGAGGTAGGGGAGCCCTGCAGGACAGGGCCGGGAGGCAGGCGCTGGGGACAGGCTGGTCCCTGTCAGTCTCTCAGTCCTCCCTCTGGTCTCCCATGCAGACAGAAGGTGGCTCCCCTTGCAGATGCGGGGAGGGTGAAAGGGGGCTTCCCACGCAGTCCTCACTCCAGTCCAGTGGGAACATCTCCTAGTGTGAGAGTTTACGTGCAGTTTTTGGTATTTTCGACGCACTTCGATACAATTTTATGATATTTACTACAGTAACCTAATAGTTCACCCCTTTATTTGCTTTAAACTTTTGCTTTGAAATTTTCTGTATCCCTTTGTATTGTTTTGATTTTTAATATTTTTTCTGGGTTTTTAAGGTAAATTTCACATATAAACAAATACGCAGACCTTGCATGTGAAACTTGATGATTTGTACAAAAGTCGCACACTTGGGAGACCCGAATCTCTGTCACCATAGAAAGCATTGCTTCGCAAGCCCAGAAGGCTCCCTCTCATGAGCGCCCTGCCCCTCGCTCTCCCCACCACCTGCTCTGAAGGCTTCTCTTTCCTATCAGTTATTTTTCCGGTTCTAAAATTGTGTATTACAGTAGGACTCTGCTAAAACGACTTCTAGCTCTACGTTGCCATCAGCAACGTGCACGAGCTCAGCTCCCGTCACGGAATGCTGACACCTGAGGTTGTGAATCTTTCCCACTTCAGGGTTCCGCTAGACCCGAGGACGGCGGGGATGCGCGCTGCACACGTGCTCGCTGCGGCCAGCGTTCCCGCGGGCTCCGTGACCCTGTGCGCATCGCCCTTTGGGTCTGTTCATTTTTCCCTTTTTAAATTCACTTGCTTTATATCATTGATTTGTCTCGGTCAGAGTCAGGATTCAAAACTTCTCAGATACAGAACTGTGAAATTGTTATGAGTTGCTTTTGATAAGCAGGATTTTAATTTTGCTGTTATCTCATTGAAGAATCGCTGTGGATGGTAGTTTCTGTGTCAATGTGCATTATTTCAAAATGAAATACAATCGTCAAAGCCAGCGTTTGGAGTCCCCGTGGACCCTGCGATGGCGCGTTTACCTTTGTAGCTCAGCCGGAGTCGGGGGAGATCTCGCTTCGGCGTCCCCAGAACCGGAAGCAGCGCGGCCGCGCTCAGCAGCAGCAAGGCGGGCAGAAAGGGGAGCTCGGGGCCCCGGGACTTGGCTGTCTCCTCCCTGTGGACGCTCATGATGCGAACGGCCTCCTTTTCAAACCGAGTCAGGGGGTTCTAAAAAATTAAAGAAACGAATACTAAGATCCATTTTCACAGATTGCCTTAGACTTAGTATAATTTCGGATTGTATTTATAGCTTTTAATAAATAATTTTTCCTTTCTCTTGTTTGGATCTTACGGAACTGTTGCAAAGAAAATGCACCAGAAACTGAATAATAAAATTCAACACTGTTTTTGCTCAGATGTAGAAAAGAACATGCCACTAGAAATTCAGTTATTTTGTTAATGAACATCTCTCTTACTCGCTGAAGTTATTCTTGGCTTTTGTTTGTTTTTAACGCAGATTTCTGCACTGCTCACTGAGTCCTTGGACAGCACAGAAGCACTGGTGGGGACCTGCGTCCTCCCCGCGGGAAAGGTGGGGACCCCCACCAAGAGCAGGCAGGGGCAGCTGTTTTCAGGGTACTAAACGTCTCACAAGATGTCCGGAGCTCACTTTAATTGGGACACTGGGTCAGATCGGGTCAGGCACCAGCACAGAACACAGCACAGGTCCTGCAGCCTCACCAGGCCTGTCTCCTCCAAGGTCCACACAGGGTGGCACTGGATAGAAACATGGTGAACTGCAGGAAGGCTGAACAGGGAGGGAGGGGTTATTATCAAAGTGCTGTAAATAAGTGGATTCTGTTGTTTATAAGGCATGGAAAAAATCAAAACACCTATTTCAAACCAAGCCTGATATTAAAAATTGCAAATTCTTGAGTATATGTATCAATTTTTTTTTTTTTTGAGAGACAGGGTCTTGCTCTGTAGTTCAGGCTAGCCTTGAACTCAACTATGGAGCCCAGGCTGGCCTCAGAC
>RJWT010055273.1:0-10172 GCA_004365215.1 Cuniculus paca
CAATAACAGATCTTGATCATTTCCAGTTCCTCTATCACGCTGCCCTCTTTTCTCCTTGTTCTAATCATGTTTCAGTTTCAATTATTTTGTTTCATTTTGTGGTTTCAGATGTTCTATATACGTAACCATGCTGTCTGTGAAAAAAGACAGTTTTACTTCTTTGTTCTCAATCTTCTAAATGTTCTTTCCTTTTCTTGCTTTATCCCAGTAGCTAGGAATTCTGGTAAAACACTGAGTAAGAGTGGGGTAAGGGGAACCCACACCTTGTTCATGATTTGTGGGAAGCAGGTCTCTCAGCACTCAGCATGGGGTTGGGGAAGGATTGCTGATGTTCATCAGTAGGTTGAAGCATTCTTCTGTATTTCTAGTTTGCTAGAGGTTTCAGCATTGATATGAGGTGGACGGCACAGGTGACAACTTAATCAGTTGCTTGATGGTGCTTTGATTTCCAGCAGAGTAATGACTTGTGAGCCCCATTTTGTCTTTGAATCAGAACAAAATCTCCTCCTTATTTAGAGCCTGTCTTACAGCTCTTCTGCTACAATATGCCACTATTATTCTAGAGCTGAGTGGATGCAACAGTAAATTGTAGAGGGGCAGGGAAAGAATCTTGGAATTTTATGATGAAGCCTACTATCTGGATTTTGCAACTGTTTCTCATCCCACCTGCCCTGAGATGATGCAAAAAGTAGTTAGCAGGTGTGTAGTTATGTACTTCTCTATCCCCACTTACAAAACTCTAGTAAAATCTTAACTGCGCTTGGAGGTAGGAGTTTGCTATTGAAAGCTTCAGACTTGTTTCAAAATAAATTTTTTCTGTCTTTATACTCCATCCCCCCAAAATTTATTATTTTTGGTTGTTTGTTTGTTTGATTGATTCTTTTTTCCTGTCCCTTCACAGTAAGAAACAGGTTGGGAGCTCAGAGAAAAACACAGTGAATGTTTGGGTCTTCTCCTGATTATTTGCCCCAGCATTTCTCTTTGACACACTAGTCCACACTGGAGGCCAACTGTGCCTCAGAAACCTCATGAGAGCACTCTCGTCTCCAGGGCTCCAGGGCTTCTGCTGTTGGTAAACTACTGTCAGTGATAATGCTTTCTATGCACCTCTTTCTTCAGATTTCATGGTGATGATGTGCTCTGCAAACTCATGTTTTGAAGGATCCAATAAAGTCACTGGCTTTTCATTCATTTTCAGTGTTTTTCTTATTTTAAGGATGAAATTAACCGTTTATAATATCTTTACCTATTGGAGCTCAATCAAGAAGGAAACTCCTAAAATATACCCTCCTCCTTTCATTGATCACTTGCCTGACTCCCTCAGCAATGCTGGGTGACAGCCATATTCGGATTTTAGTTTTTGTTGCTAGGAAGTGTAAAGCTGGGTTTTATCACAGCTTTCTTTTCTTTTTTCTCCTTTGTCTTCCTGAAGTCAGTGCTGACTTCCCAGCTGCCTTTCTAAAGGAGACAAAGATTAAAAAGCTGTCTTCTTGGTATTTACAAAGGGCAGCAGCAGTTCAATCCAGAGTTGTTACAGAGGAGAACTTAACAAAATAAATTAGATGCCTTATTCATACCACTGGATTCCTCAGAAAATACAGTGTCTTAATACATGAGATGCACTTCTTCAGCTAAAGCAATGGAAAATAACAAAGGATGACTACAGTACACTGTGGTCTTAAAAAATTCTCAGCTTCCATTGGTATTCAGATGGTTTTGAACTTCAAATTGTATATATATATTTTCATATTAAACATTTTTAATTTTAGAATTTTACTATTACTAAAAATATAAACATTAATGATCTCATTTTAGTTTTTTTCTGAAATTGAATAAGCATAACTTTGATTCCTTTAAAACATTTCATTCAAGTGCTTGGAAATTATTGATTATCCAATTCCAGTCCTCCCCTTTAAATTGAAACTCTTACACAATAGAGAGGGTCCCAGGTGAAGAAGAGGGCTATGTGAATCAATTTCACTTTTCTGAGCTTTTCATCAAAACTCAAGATGAAACATTGTATCATCTCTGAATAGCATGCATTTTTTTCCCTGAAAAAAATTTCTAATGTTCTTTATTTCGGAACAAAACTTTCATTATAGAGATTAGGAGAAAAATGCTATAGAACTGAAGCTTCTCCTGCTGAAAAATGAAGCGCAAAGTATAAAATGGGCTGCATCTCATTTTTCTTTAGAAAGTTGAAGGAAAAAATTAGTCTCACTCAAACATTAATAGCAGGAAACTTACCTGGTGAAAGAAAATGAGATGAGAAAAATGCTATCATAAAGGGAGTTAAGATTCACTGAGGAATTCATCTTTTGCTAATATGCATTTGTCTAAAAAAGTTTAGACATGTTTATGTCGTACTTTCCTTTTCCAGTTTAGGTAAATAAGGCTAAGCAAAGCTCAGCAGTTTGTTTTGTTTTCATCTTCAGGTCAGAAAAAGATATTTTGAGTCAAAATCACACCATGCCTCGGTCAGTTACCAAAATCAGCATGATTTCCTTTGACTCAAACTATTGGTTACTTTCCATCAGCGCAGTTATCAGAAATTCATGGGGTTCTTGAGTAACCAATTTAACAATATTGATTGAGAATTACTTTAAAAAAAAACAAATAATTCAAGCCCATTTTAATTTTCTGTGTCTAGAAAAACCTATCACAAGTAGATTATGTAAAAGTGATTTTTATTAATGGTTCTTCATTTTTCTTTCCCCAAGTGACCTTAGAAAGTGGACAAAGGAATCAACATGTTTTAATGTCTATGAGTGTTTCCTTGGGGAAGCACCTAAATTTTTCCTTATAAACATTTATTTATAATGATGTCTTTCAAACTTGAATGCCCATCAAAATTCTTTGGGGTTCATGTTAAAAGGAAGACTGATTTTGTAAGTGTGGAAAGACTGTTCCATTGTGCATCTCCAAATGCTCCGAGACCAAGGCTACTACTCTTTCCGTGGACCACGCTGGCATCCTGCACATGTATTGTCTGAGTAGACTTTAAACTGGAATACGAGCACCTGGGTTCCAACTTACCTTTACCGGCTGGGCACATCTTCATCAGTCTATTTCTACGTAAAGCACTGAATTTTAACCCTCCTGAGCACGGCCATCAGGTAAAAGGACATGCTTCACCTTGGCCTGCTCCGTCAGGGTGAGTAAACAGTGGATGCAGTATCAGCTCTGTCGGTTTATTTCCAGAAGGTGTGGATGCCCTTTCCCTCTGTGTGCTGTCACAGTGGCAGTTAACTTTGAGTAGACATTTGCTCTTGGAGTAGGATTGTGTGGAATCTTGCCGATAAGCAGTACCTGTGGCATTGTGAGGCGATACCAATGTCACGATCTACACAATTTCTTATCGTTTTTGAAGATTTAAAAAAGCTATGTTTCACACATAATATTATGCTTAAAGAACAAGAGGAAGCACACCTTTGTTGTTTGCTTGTTTTTTTCCCTCCTTGAGTACGATTTTGAATCTTGTCTAAAGAAAACCCTCTTCGCCTTGCAGTTTCCTTTGTTTCATATCACATGTTAGGTTATTTCAGATTTTTAAAAAAATATATCTCTAACTATATGTAGATATATTTCTCTGCAGTTGATCACGACAGATATATGAAATAATATGTAGTATTTTCCTTGTTTTTTGCTTTATACAAGTTATATGTTATTTTGATTTGTTCAGTTGATACAAAATTAGGACTATGAATTTATATTTAACTGACACACTTAAACTACTGATTTTCATTACATTGTTTATGAAAGTGTTTATTCCTGCCCCTAATAGGAGAGAAGTCTCCACCATATTTAAGTTGTGAACGATGTTGCAGGAAGCAGGCAGGGCATATATGCCCTTGCAGACACAAGTGTCGCTGGATCATGAGTGTTCTTAAACCTTTATATTTACCCAATTTGTGTGTATTTAACCAACTCCATGGGGCATACATATGCTTGTGTAAGTAATTAATTATGTTTCGTGTTCTTTTATTCTTCCCCATAAATATTTTTAAAAATATACAATTGTTCACTCTGTTCTTTCAACCACTTATAATTTCTTATAATGTTGTATGATTTCTATTTCATTTATTCATGTATTCTGTGTAGTAATCATTTTTCAGTTATGTATTTTGAAAATATATCTCAATATGGATTAATTTTTAAATGTAGGCATGAGGAATGTATTAGTATAGGAAATCTATTGAGTTTGTTCTTTATGTTTGTATTTCATAACTGTGTAAATAATCTATTTTTAATTTTTTTATTCTAAAATTTCATCTTGTTCACATTTATGTCTTTAAGCATCATAGGTGACATTTTTGCAAGCTTGCAATCAGAGCATATTTTCTTTCCTATAAATATATATTATGTACAGTACCTTTTATTAAATATGCTAATTTGTGATTTCACCTGTCATAAAAATTTGCAGTATTGTGTGTGAGTTTGTGTCTATGAATACAGTTCATGGCTTATTCCTTTAGTACTTATGCTGTTTGGCATCATACCCATAAAAACATATTTACTATAATATCTTAAAGAGCTTGCATAAAACCTAATTTATTTATTCCATTTGTTTTGGCCATTCTTGTACTTCTCTTCCTCCACATGAAGTTTAGATCAGTTTTGTTAAGTTGCATTAAAAATATTTGATTGAACTGTTTTGGAATTTCATAGAGTTCTTACCATGATTTAACAAAAGAAATACTTTGAGTAATATATTTCTGTTTCTGAGAAATGTATGCCTCATTTTAAATTTTTGAAAAGTTATTGTCATTATTAAAAACTGACATAGTTATAAAATTTCCCCACTTCGGTATGTAGAAGAAATGGTAATTACCTCATTTTAGTTATATATTCACACATTATTTAAGAGAATACTATTAGTTTTTGGATGGGCTCATATTCTCTTGAATAGTTTATTAGAAAGTCATGTTTTTGGGGAATGGGCATCTTATTCTTTTTTCCTGTCATATATATATTTTTTATTTTGTTCCATTGTGTAAAACCCCAAGTATGGTGTTATGCACAAATAGTTATCGAATCAATGATAGTCAGTGTTCCATGTTCACATTCCATGGTTTAATTAGAATTCTATAGTTTCCAAGTATGCTGTTTAAGTTGGATTCATAAATTGTTGATCTTCTAAAGTTTTTCTCAAATACTGAAATGATTTAACTACTTTTTCTCCTCCAATCTGTTATTAGGTAAAGATTACCATAGTCTCCCTAATGTTCACAATCGTTTTGGCCATTCTAGGATGAATGTGCTTATTCATGATATCCAATGCATTTTCATAATTTAATAACTAATACTTTGATTATAATATTTAACATTTTTCAATTTATAGTTTTAATTTTGATTTGTTATAATTCTCCTTTATCAAGCTATCCTTGACCTATTTTGTCATCACAGTTATACAGGCCTCATAAACTGAATTTGGAAACTCTTATTTTTGTGTCTACAGAATAATTTATATACTTTGTTCTTATAAAGTTGTATAAAATTTGGTTATAAAATTATTTGGGCCTAGTATATATTTGGGGATGAGAAGGTGAGAAGGACATTATATTTTGAAGTGTAGTTGTTATAACTTTTATTTCATAAATAATCTATTAAGGTATATATTTCACCTTGAGGTCAGTTGTAAGAATTCTTAGATTAATAATGTATATTTTACATAAATTATAAGTTTATTTATATCATTTATTTGTTGAAACTTTAGAATACATGCTGTATACTTTTAATTCTGAGTCTTTTCTTGTTAGTTTTCTTCCTATTTTCTTGGTTCATCACACCAGAGTTTCATGCCCTGTACTTTTTCTTTTCAAAAAATCAGATTTTAAAAAATATTTTCTGTAATCCTTTATTTGCTATTTAATTAATTGTTACACATTATTCATGCCTCTTTTTTCTACCTCTCCAAAATAAACATTCAGCATACTGTTCTCAACTTGTTTTCCATGGGAATGCATTTTATTTTTTTTGTTAGTTTTATTTTTATTAATGCATGTTTGCATTGCACACTGAATGCATTCACTATGAGGAGTTGGTGCATGGACACAGCACATCTTAATTCTTTTCCATCCCCTTCCCCTCCTCTCTCTCTCTCCTCCCTCCATCTCTTGGCCCCACACCCTTTTGCAAAAGATCTATCTAGAATCTTCTATTTTGCTCTTTATTTATGCTCCGGGGTTCTCATATTAGAGAAACTGTGCAGCATTTGAATCATTTGTAGAAAAATGGATGTCCTTGAGAACATAATCTTAAGGGAATAAATCTAAAACTTGAAATTTAACCTGAAGTACTGCCAGAGCTGCTACCCAGTTGTGCCAGGTGTGTGGTCAGTGTTATGAACGTGCACGGAGTCCGAAGTTGGGGCCGAGTGGCAGGTGACCAGGTGGGGAGGGGTCCGTCTGAGGCTGGAGTTACCCCATTATGGAGCAGTGCTGGGAGAGAGCTTGCTCCCTTGTCCTCTGGCTGCTCCGCCCTTCCGCCGCGGGAGGACTCGCAGGTCTTCCCCTTGACCTTCCACCTCCCATCGTGTGATTACACAAAGAGATTTTCGTGTGACCACGTCTACAACTGGGAGCCGATGCATTTCTGCTCATTGTGATGCCACAGCAGCATGGCACTCGCCGATACATGGCACTGAATCTTTTGTACTTTGTATTATTTCTTCTTACATCAGTAATTATTTATGCATAGTTGTATATGGCTGTATAATTTTTTATATATAATTACATATGACTATGCTTTATATTCATATATACGTCTACACATTATGTATTTGTATGTTATATATTAATATATATTGCATGAGTATATATGTTATATATGAATTCTATATATGTGTATATTATTCATATATACATAATTGCATATATAATTTTCTGAAACATGAAGTCTTAAGGACTCTTTTTAATAGAAAATGTTAATTTTATGAAATTGCTATTGTTGTTACTTTTTTCTGTATTCTCTATTGATAACTGAAATAGTCTGTGTGCACTAAAAACCATACATATTGTCCAGATTCTGATATCTTTCCCTCTTTCACAAGCCCATACACACATCATTCTGAAGATTATTCTTTCACTATTTAATTCTTTCCAGACTTAGGAGGATCTCTTGTAATTTCCTGACAAGGGTTGTTACAAGAGAAGTTAAAACTTCTCCTTATTTTGTATATTTATTGATTTGGGAGGGTGAATCGAGAAATTTTCTCTCTTCTATTTTGATCTTATAATAGCATGTGTCTGTGTGTTTCTGATATTAAACTATGGCTATCTTTTATACTTGTTTTTTTTATTAATCTACATCAAAATCATTTATATTTACTTTCTTTCACTTAAAGTCGATTTTGCATGATTTACATTACTAATGATTTCCATTAGTATTGAAATGGCAGGGTTTTCCCATTATCACAGGCGACATACTCTCAGTGGTTCAAAATGTACCAGTATTTTCCTCAAATATATGATTTGTCTCACTAATTCTCTGCTTAATGATCTCTGTTCTGTTTAAGTTGCACATTTCAAATTTAACTGAATATACTTTTATTTCTAAAAGTTATGTTGGGCCCTGTCCAAGTCTGTGCTACCGTTTTTCTGTAAGTTTTCCCTTTTTCTGTCTTTCCTTACTTCTCTTCAGCTCATCAATTTTTAAAGTGTGCTAATTTCATTAAATTAATTTCAGTTTTGAGGTTAGTTCCAGCCTGGGGGCAGTTATCTCTCCTCATTTTTGTGTCTGCTTCTTTTCAGTGTAGTAGGTAATTTACCCTAGTCAGTTAAAGTTTCTTTTCTCTTTACTTATTTAATTATTTCTATTATGAGAAACCTCGGTATTTGAACTATTCCTCCAAATTGGTCTCAGGTTTGCGTCTGTTTCCTATACTAGCAAATGTTGGCGTGAAGTTTCCTGTCCATTATAAAGATGCCCTTACCCTCCATACACAAATCTCCCTAGACATAGTCTTCGCCATTCCATCACTCCTCCAGTTCGTCCTTCGGGTAGTTTAAGTTATGGTCTTCTAACTGAATATATAACTGCACATATTAAGCTTTTATCTCTGTCATAGGTTTCATTCGCTTCCCATAGTGGGGCTGAGTGGTTTGATTTCTTTCCCAGGCAACTCATTACTTGTTGTGCAACTGGACAATTGTCCACTGCTCTTTTCCAGGTGCCAGCTTCCTCCGTGGTAATTGCTTCTGGAAAGGAGTGAGTAATAGTTTTTAAAAATTGTATTTAACCCATTGTCTTAAATTATTTATAGGAGTATATGCATACTATCCCTGCTGTCTTATTTTATTCAGATTGTAGCACTTGCCTACCTCTTCTCTCCTTATGCAAAAGATGCAAGGCAGTAAGATTTAATTGCTTCCATTTAAGTCAATGTACTATACTTGATCTTATCAAAACATTCAATCCACTGTGTTAGTTTATTCATTTTTAACTTGAAACTGTTAAGCCCTTTCCATTGTTTTGTGCATTTAATCATAGCCCACATAGCATTCCCACACTAGAATTCTCAGCTCACTTATATGCTTCTCACAGTAGTCTACCTGCCTTGGTCAAATCTGTTTTGTCTACACTAGTTTCACTACCTACATTCATTCTCTTTCATAGTCCACATCTCACTTCAGATTAAGTGGTGATTTAAAAAAAAAATCCTCCCTGCTTAACACTTCTGATGCCCATAGACAAAATCCCTTAATGACAGTTTGAGGGAAGCACCATGGTGTTAGCCAAGGCTGCCTCTCAACTACACCTGGAGTTAGTTTTCCATTCGCTTTCATCATTTCAAGAGTCTGGCTTGTTAGCTAGATGTTATGGCTTGTATCTAGAAGTCCCCACAAAGCCTCATTCACTCAAATGTGGGGATTTTCAGGGTGTGATGGCCGCTGTGATTAAGGGTGCCCCACCCTGGGTGTCAGTGGCACCACCCAAAGGGCAGGTAGTCTGGATGAAAGTCAAAGGTCGCTTTGCTTGCTTACTGCTGCTGCTTTGCTGCTTTACTACTTGCTGGTTTCTTCCTGTCCTGCCAGGCCATGGACTGTCTCTCCTCTGCCACAGCCCTGCCACGCCATCCTGCTTGGAATCATGGACTGAACCCGTGCCCCTGTGCCATGCCATCCAGCCAACTGTGGACTGAAACCTCCACAAACTGTGAGCTAAATAAACCTTTTGCCTTTTAATTTCGCTTTTTGGGTATTTTGTCTCAGCAATGAGGAAAGTAAGACACTAGACAAATGTGTTTCTGTACAGCTGCACTAAAACTCAAGGGTCTTGAAGTAGGGCCCTGGAATTGTGGCCTCACCTGGGAAATTATTAGAAATGCAAACACTGGAGTGCCATTCCTCCTGGATCAGAAACCCACAGGCAGAGCTTCACAACCTCTACTTGCACAAGCCCTCCAGGTACACTGATGCATGCACAGTTATAGAGTCAACTCCATGGTCATTTAGGTTGCTAGAAAACCCTCACTTCTCTGCCCTCAACCTATTGTGTCCCAACCTTCAGGATGAAGATTGAAAGTCACTTTCTTATTTCTGAAAAATAAAACTCAGATCAGATTGGGTCTCCATGCTGTAGTTACCACTGGTGTGTTGATATTTCTTGACAGTTAGTGTTATCTTGCCCTCTGATTCCAGATGCCATTTATTAATAAAGTGAGTCTCCATGGGAAAGTACAGGATCTGAGAAATCAGGGGATTTCACAGCCTTTCTGCCATGCAGTCAAGGTGTGCCGTGAATTAAATGAATGCGTGCATGGCATAAATAATATTTTGCTAGCAGAGATGGAAACTAGATCTCCCCAGTCCCTTGCACCTCATTTGCCAGGTATATTTCCCAAGAGAATTGATATCAAAGAAGTGAACTTCTTATTTTATGCTTTCAAATATTTTGTTTGTGAACATAAGTTACCTAGTGGTGTGTGTGTGTGCACGTGTGCACACCTGAGTATGTGTGGTTATTACATCCTACTTAGTTCAATATTTTAAAGTCAATGGTTGATGGGTTTGTGTTGCAAAAAGAATGAGCTATTGAAATAATTTTACCCAAGAACAGAGTCAAATTTCAATGTGTCCAAACCTATTATGAGGGCCAGTGATATAGCTAAGTAGCACAGATCTTGTCTAGCAAGTATGAGGTCCTGAGTTTGATTCCTAAGTATAAAAAAA